>VZRX01007741.1:0-28262 GCA_013398075.1 Notiomystis cincta
CAACTCTCCTCCTACATGATGCTTTGTTTCCACTTTATCTGAAAAGTACTGTGCCAGTGAAACTCCCTGTTCCACTAAGAGAAGGCTTCTGGCCCACTTGATCACTGTGGGAAATCAGGAAACGAGCAACTGGGCTCAAACCCTAAAAGAAAGTGAAAAGAATAACCCAAGGTTTTAACAAACTGTATGTTTGTGTGGGCTTAGCTCACAGTGTGTGTGATGAGCAATGGACCCCCCTTTACCCTGTTGTTATTTAGACAGCACTGATGATACTGGGTCAGTCTGGCCTGGGATGAGCTCCTTGGCAGCCCTTCAGTCCCAATGCTAAACTTCCTTTCACTTTCACTGATGCTAGAGATGCCCATCCCACCTCAGTCCCAAGGGTGAGCTGGAGCCAGAGCCTCTGCCAAACAGATGCTTGCAGGCACTGCTGAAGAAACTCAGCAGAGAAACAGGAAATTCCTACACCTGTGTAGTTTTGCAGATGAAACCAATTTGCTTTTAGCCTGGTGGGAGCCTGATGGTTGGTACTGCTGTACCTCTGTACCTTCCCTGGGCTGTTAATCACCTTTGCATCTAAGATGGACTTAAGCATGGCTTGTTCTTTGTGCATGATAGATGCATAGATAGACCCTTCCTTTCTGGACCATGATGCCTGCACTGTAATCCCTGTGTCACTGCCTACACCACTAGGCAGTACCTTAGGTGTGGAGTATTTTCTTTAAAATGCTTGCAGACAGAGGGGGTAAAGGTACCTTAGGAGTGGAGTATTTTCTTTAAAATGCTTGCAGTACCTTAGGTGTGGAGTATTTTCTTTAAAATGCTTGCAGACAGAGGGGGTAAAGGTACCTTAGGAGTGGAGTATTTTCTTTAAAATGCTTGCAGACAGAGGGGGTAAAGGAGGAGCAGCCCACTCACTGCTTGCCTTTTGGCCTATGGAACATTCCTCTGCAAGCCCAATAGTCGCATATGGCATTTCTAATTTCATCTACAGTGATTTAAAAACACAAAAGACCAGTTTCCCCCGAAACCTTCAAGATTCCAGGTATTACTTAATGAGGCGTGACTTTAGCGTAAACTCTCTCAGAGTTTTATGGGGGATTTTTGCAGGCTGTAGGAAAACATGAACAAAGGTCGTGGACTCTGATCAAGAGCAAGCCTGCTAGTTCAAAATAAATCCCTTTACTCACATAATCTTCTATATGAAAAAAGGTGGGGGAAAGCAGGAAGGAGAGAAACCTTGTCCAGTTGGCTGATCAGAATAGTTTTCCATATGTTAAAATAAAATATTCATCAAATATAGCTTTTCTGGCATTGGCTCTATCAGCAAAGTGAATTGTATTTACATCTCTCCGGGTCCCACTGCAGCCCAGCACGGTTGTGTCTGCCTCAGCTGCAGGCACGTTTCCTCTCCCTGGCTCTGATCCGCATCGCTTCCCTCATTCAAAATGTTAACAGAAGGGACAAAAGAGATGGACTTTCCACTGGTCCTCACCACCGATGTGCGCAGCGCTGCCGACAGCGCTCGCCAGGTTTTTTCTGGCGATAGGTGCCTGATCCAGCAGTGCAAAGGCAGCAAAATACCCTGGCGGTCGGGGAGAGAGCAGGGCACCCATCCCGCCGGGGGAGCAGAGCTGTGCCCGCCACCCTCCCGCTCTCAAACGTGACACCCCGCGTGTCCGCAAGGGCTTGAAAGCCCCTCCGGGCTGGGGCGGGAGGGCCACGGGGGGTTAATGCAGAGCTGGGTTGCCACAACACTGGAGGCATTCAGGGAAGAGGGCTGCGGTTGCTGCATAGGCACATTTGGCCCAGGTTGCCAAAGAGGCTGTGTGTGTTACTGCAGAGGAGTACACTGCCTGCCACTGTTGGGCTATTAGTATGGAAATGAGGCATGTGTGTGACAGGTGGCCTTACAACCAACACAATTAACTTTCTCCATTAGCTGACGCACTGACAAAACAGATGCAGCATCAATAAGCACCAAAAAACCCACAAACACTGAATAGGAATGACACGTTGCACACCCCTATTATTTATAAGGAGGAACAGCATAATTTCTTTGGGATGCAGTGGCAAGTAGGAAGTGGTTGGGTTTTTTTCTCCCCTGATTATGATGTTTGTTTGCTTCCCTAAAATTATCATTTTAATCTTGAACTTTGCAAAGGCATTGCTGCGAACTTTAAAGATCTCTCAGCAATGAACAGCAGTCTCAGGAAGGTTTCTCACAGCTGTGGTGTAGGAAGAACACAGATCCTTTGATAGGAAATAATTCCAAGTTGCAGAAGTCATCTGACCAGGTTCGGAACTATAGAGAATTACTTCCCAGCACATTTTAGTTGCCTCTGACAACACTGGTAAGGACAATTAAGGTGGAGCAGCTGGTCATATCCCTAACATGAGTAAAAGGGCTCGTGGCTCAGCTGAAAACATAGGGTTGGGAAGGAACACTTGGCATATTAGATTGCATCAGAGGACCGTGTCGTGTTGGATTCAAAGAAAATCACCTTAAATGTTGGTTGTTCATAAGATGTAAATGGAAAAAGGGGCTAGTTGGTTTTGGGTTTAGATTTAGATTTCCTGGTTTGGGTTTTTTTTTCAGTCAGGCATCTCCTCCTAACTGTGTGTGTGAATCATACTGGGGATTTAAATAAGAGCAACAACTTGAACTGTCTGAAATGCAGAACTGTAATGTAATAACAAAAATTTGCATAACGGCCTCCTTATGTCAGCTGGTACCTCGTGAAATATTTAGAGATGCACTGAGTAGTATCCTTGGCACATCCAAATTCTCATTGGCCTTTGGCTCCACTGGTCTACACCAGAGTTTTCCCAGGTTAAAGTCACTAAAGATCTCATCCTGTATTATCCCAGTATGAAAATGTCCTGGAACACAGCATCAGCTGTCAGGTTGCCCTGGCAGCATACTAATTCATGGCATATGGATCACCTCCAATTAGGAGGATGTTTGAGGAGATAAAGCACTCAGTCTGTAAACCAGCCCAGTACTGCCCTGATTAAAACCCACTGATCATTTTTCACTGGCCTACAAAGTGACGAGTGGGAGTCAGCACCACATCACAGACAAGGAACTGCAGTCCTGACTGTGGAGATCAGTGCTGGACTGTCTGCAAGGGCCAAGATGAGCTGCATCAAGCTGGTCAACTTCCCTGGTGATGAACTGCTTTCTGGCCATCCATCTGCCTTGCACTATTTTCAAGTGCCCAGAGAATTCTGACTGCATTTTACAGCTGCAGATTTGAGGCCAGGCTCTTCTCGGTGGTGCTGAGCAATAGAAAAAGAGGCAATGGGCAGAAACTGATGCACAGGAAGCTCCACCTGAACATGAGGAAGAACTTCTTTACTATGTGGGTAACTATGCACTGGGACAGATTGTTCAGAGAGATTGTTGAGTCTTCTTCACTGGAGGTATCCAAGAGCTGTCTGGACAATTCTGATCCTGCTTGAGCAGGGAGGTTGGACCAGATGATCCACTGTAGTCTCTTCCAACCTTACTCTGCAGCAGGAGAATTTCTTGTGTAGATCTAGTGACAGCAAGGCCTGTACCAGGCTGGCCATGGTGGAAAGCATAAAATCTTACCTAGAAAGTGGTGTCTCTCTCTCCATAATAATTACATGAGCTATTAATTTTATTATTTCGTGTGGTGCCTTGGGATACATGCCATGAAAGACTCTGCTATTAAAGCATACTTTAATTGATTGAATTATGGGACATCCAAAGCACAAACCCCCTGCTAATCTAATTAGATGCCCTTGGTTATGCCTTTTCTTCTCCCTTCACTCTAAAGCTGGTTTCCAGCTCTGGTGTGCAGGTGTCTGCACTGTCAAGCTTTACTCTAAGCACCTTGCTCCATAATCCAAGCCACAGAAAGCTGGGTGGGCTTTCCCATCCCACTCACCTACCTGACCACCCAATGGCTCTCAACATGCAGGTGTTAATGAGGTGGCTTGAATGAAGTCATCTCCAGGGAGGGGGATGTGGAATGGTGTGAAGGTGGGTTGTTCTTAATGGGAAATTCCCATTTCACTGCCTCTCTGTGACTGAGGAATGCAGCTAAGGTGGTTGACAGACAGA
Source organism: Notiomystis cincta (assembly GCA_013398075.1). Lineage (NCBI taxonomy): Eukaryota > Metazoa > Chordata > Aves > Passeriformes > Notiomystidae > Notiomystis > Notiomystis cincta. Next base: position 4,094 of record VZRX01007741.1, read on the forward strand.
CAGACAGCCTCTTGACTCAGGTCAGGGGGCCTCTTCCATTTTGGTTGTGATTTGGATGGAGTAACTGAGTTATGGATAATAACACAACTGAAATTTCCTGGTTGCCCCTGTTCCCCCTTGGTGAGTGCTGTCTGAAAGGTTCATAGAGCAAAGTTTCATCTCCTGGGTTTTGCCAGTTTTATGGCTGTAATTTATTTGTGCATGATTTACTTGAGGCCATGAGCAAGATTTTTAGAAGGAAAGGAGGATTTTTAGAAAGTATGACAAAACAAAGAAGGAGATTTTTTTGGTCCTAATTATATCCATTTGGCAATGCAAATAAATAGCCACTTGTTCACATGCACATGTGCAAACATGCATTTCAGTAAATGTCCTTACAAAGGCAAAGAAGAGGAGTGACCAGGCTGTTCAGCATCCACTCACCATAATTGTCCCCATATTTGTTCAACTGGAATAATAAATTTTCCTAAATAGCTTTTTACTTGCCTTACTTCATCCTAAAGGTGCCCTTTTCTTTGATTTTGAAAAAGTCAGAGATATTTATTGAACAATTATGAAGCCCAGTCAGAAGGAAGTTTGTGGATGTAGGTGGGTTTGTATGTGACCATAGCTGTCTGCTTCCATACTTATTTATGTATCTGTTCTTTCCCCATTTTAAAGTATTAAGTCAGAATTTTTTTTTGGCATCAAAACTAGAATGCACCAATGTATTCTGGCTATTCACACAATTACATAATAAGTGACAGGAGTTCTTAGAATAAACTTAGTCATTCTTTTTAAACCTGCCTCTGTTTTATTGACTAGGAAAGCATCTGGTTATTCAAAATAGCACTATTTTCTCACAGATATTTTTAAATATCTTAGAGTTCTTATTTAACCTAGTGAACTTCCTGCCTGGATATACTCCTGAGTTTTTACCTGGGTAGCATCTAAATCATAAAAAAAGACATTTTCAGGACATCTCTTCAGACGTGGTGTGCTAGCATGACAAGATGAGGCAGAGGAACCTTGAAAAACTCTCTATATCCTAATTTTGCTTTTGTTACAAACTGACTCCAAGAAGACAGTTATTATGAGGGGGCTGGAAGATTTCTTTTCCTCTTTCAAAATTTTCTTAGTATTATCTGTGTGATTTTTTTTCCTTCAATACTAAGAAGTAGAAGAGGGTACAGATCTTAGACTTCAAGAAGCAAATGCTTTTCAGATCCCTCTGAGAAATACCATGGCTTCTCAATCTCTTGAAAATATCAGAAAGGTGCTGCCCTAAAGGTGCACTTCAGTAGATTGATGAGGGGGTGGCAGATTGACACAGGCCTAAAGGAGACAGTGGATCTTCTGGAGAAGCAGTTGGCAACCAGACAGGATGCCTAAAGCCTCTTAAATGGATTAGGTGCTTGTGTGTAGGCAATAGCATTGCATCTTTTAGTCACAGCAAGAGTCATGAGATTGTGAGAACTAGGGCTACAAATCCTGAGCTTAACCTATTAATATTAAATGCAGACTCAGTCTTTGACAATAGACAGTAAAACAATGGGGTTGAATCACAGCTGTAGTCAAGACCATCTTTAAGATAAAAGCTCTAGGCATTTTTTTCCAATTTAAGGAGAGATGGATTGGAATAAATAACAAATGAATATTATCTCTTAATACTTGCCACAGGAAAATATCTTCAAAGGAAACTTCTTCAAGCTGTGGAACCCCTTGCTACAGGATGGTGTGGGTACCAGGATTTTACTTGAGCTCAGAAACCAGCTGGACAAATTCATGGAAGAAGAAACCATCAAAGGCTATTATAGCATTATACTAGAAAACACAAGAAAGTCACTTTTGTTCAAAATCTCTGACACCAGCACAGAACTGTGCAAAGAAGGAAGTATTGCATTCCTGCTCTTTGATCCTTCTCTGTGCATCAGCTCTTGGTGACTCTTGGAGCTGTATTCTGACATAGATGGATTTGGAGTCTTGCTCAGAATGCCCATAATTATGATTTTGGGCTGCCTTTCACAATGTGTGGATCATATTGGATCATATTGTGTATGCAATGTTTGAGGCTAATTTCTAAATTCAAAGTTCCTTTGAACAAAGAAGTAAAAAAGGGCATCTGTGTTGCAATTCATTTACAAATGTGCAGAACTGTTATATCTCTCAAAGACCTCTCTTAAGGACAGCAGTATGAAAGGAGGTTGTCCTGAAGCTGCATTTACTTAAATCTCAATTAATTTAAGCTACATTAAGTTAAAATAATTGATCATTTGCAACTCCAGAATCAGAAAGTTAATGTTTGATGCAGTCATTCCTCTTCAGTTATGATTCCTTCTTTGGAAATGATTGCAGGGGAAAAAAGCCAGCATGCCTGCTCCTTTTCCATTATAAGCTTTTATAAATATATATATGTGTGTGTGTGTGTGTGTGTGTGTGTATACACACACATATAAAACCAGATAATTATCGATCAAAATATTATAATTATATATTTAAAATATTACATGTGTACATATTTATATGTCTATATGCACATATGAATAGTTTATATATTTAATGTTTTAAATATAATATATATAATATTAAACTGCAAGTTTATAAAATGATGAGATTACAAGGCTGTAAAAAGAGTCCTCCTGAAGTCCTTTCAGGTACAGCAGTACAGAATTGGGACAGAAGAGGATGGGCAAGATCCGTCTGATGTTAGGAAGGGACGGTGGTGGATGTGCTTCTTTCTTGACAGATCTTTTGTGGAAAAGTGAAAAAGCTGAAGAATTGCTGAGCCTGAGCTGGCAAACTGAGTGCAAGGCTAAAGCAAAGCCCACTGGGGTCAGCTGAAGCTTGAGGCAGCACAGCTTTGTGAGGGGTGCTTGCTGGTCTGGGACAAAACCTGCTCCAAGCCGGTTTCTATCCTGAATATGAGGGAAGGGCTTTGTTCACTTTGCAGCCTCCACTTCCTCCTCTGTCAGTATTTACACCTTCTCTGAGACTGTGGGATAGTGTCTGGGATTTACAGTGTCTGTGGCTGAGCTATAAAACACATATCCTCGTACTCAGAGTACCCAAGGCTTTCTTTCCTGCCATGAGAAATAAAAGGCCTGCCTAAAGGCGGAAAGCCGGGGGAAGCAAATGGAACTAATGGGAAAGGTGCAGCAGTGTGACCTAACTCCACTGGTTTAACAAGGCTAAAAATGCATGACTCAATTACACAAGAGTTAGCTAATGAGGAATGGGGAAGATGTTACAGTTTAAAACAAATGGCTCCTAAATGAATTGGGTGCTGCCTTTCAAATCTTTGCGATTCAACAAAAACCTGGCAAGACATTTTCTTCACAGGATATGAATCATCCGAAATAAAAAAAGCAACACTAGGGCCACCTACATTCAGAGTTTGTACAGTATGACCTTAAGGCCCAACATCTACCAGAAGTTGAGTAGCAAAAGGCCAAGCTCCAAAGAATAAAAGGGCTTACATCAGTATTAAATAATTCTTTCTTAGAGATGCAAATTTCTAATTAGTTACTGTGGAAACTGTAGAGGCCTGGAAGTAAGCCCTGCACAATGAGAATGAGAGTTTACTTTTTTGATTTACTGCAGGGCTGCAGTAGTTGAGGGAGGGCTGAGAGGGGGAAATAAATTCATTGCTTTTAACATGACAACAGAATAAAGTGCAACAGAAGAAGTGACTTTGTTTTGTGCACTGCTGCTGCTGCTGCGACAGATCCCTGAGGAGCTTTATGCGACATAGGCTCACTTAAAACATCTCTCAAGGCATTGTAAAATGCTTTGTTTACAAACAAGTGACTTTCTCAACACCCTCACTTGTTACATCTCTGACAAAGCCTTGGGAGGGTGTTTTTCAAAGCCAGCAGGAGATGGGGGTGCCTTCTGTTGGTTAGGTGACCAAACCAAGGTACCCAAATTTCAAAGTATACCACTACTGAAAATCAGAGTGCCCTAACCCGACCTATGCTGAGCACCAAAAATTTATTTTTAGAAATGCCTTTAGGACTCTGAATGCAAAGCAGAAATTATTGTTTATGTTGTTCTTTGCCTTATTTTCTTTAATTTTGTTTTACTTTACTTGTAATTATTTGGGAGACACAGTATTTCTTTTTGGCTCCACCTGTCTGAGTCTTTCACCGGCATCAGGTGATTTGCCATCTGCCCAGGGAGATGTCAGGATGAAGGTGACTGAAGCACCAGTCTGCTTCATAGATGGACCACAGCCAAAACAAAGGATTGGTGCACTGCTGCTTGTTAGTAACTGCAGAAGGCTAGCTTGGTGTGATTCAGCAAAGGCAGGGATATTAGCTCAGCCAGGATAGGGAAAGCATCTTTCCCCTTCACAAGTCACAGACTTAATTTATTTGGACCATGCTTGTTTCAGTTCTATGGACCAGGCTTGTTTTAGCTCTATTTCCATCTTGATAAGACCCAGATATTTCTGAAGCAAGGAAACACTGATGCTAAAATAATGGGAAGCTGCCATCTTTTTTTCAAACATTTTTTTCTGAAAATGCAGTTATAAGCTTACAGACAGCATGGAGAAGGAAAATAAGAAAGCTAATAATTGCAACAGTCTGTTTTTACCATGGGAAAGTAAGAAAAGCTAGAAATACTGTAAACTGGTATGTAATCTCTATGGGCAGGATTCTAGGTCAGCATTAGTGCAGAATTTTGGGGTACATAGCCTAAGCTGTGTTATTATCCTCAGCCCACTTTAGCATCCCTAACCTTTGTAGGTAATGCAGGACTTGAGGTTACACAGATGTGGCTTTAGTATTTTGACTAGGGACTGGGCTGGGCATCATCTTCTCTTGTCTCATGATCACCCCACACCCATATTTGATCCTGAATTGATTTTTCTCAGTGACCTGTGCTGTCTGAGCCCTTCCCTGAACTGTATAATTAGCCATTCATAGTAGGGCACAGGGGTCACTCTTCTGCACATCTGAGTTACCTGTAACTGTAATGAAAGTCTATGAATAGCTCTTTTTCATGTTTCCTGCAGGTCACTCCTGCCAGCAGTTTGGTTATTACGCTGCCATCCTGGCCAGCATTCTGTAATGATTTGTTTCCATCTGATTCTCCTTGCTACTCAGAGCTGGACTCAGAATTATCTGTCAATCCCTTGGATTGCTGCCAGGGAAGAAACATTTTTATAATTCGTGTATTCTTTTCTACCTCTGTACAAAGTGCTTTCTTTAGTATTTTGCCATTTTCTTATGCAGGGGGTTGAATTTTCTCTTCAGCAAAGTACTGAGCCAGTCACACAGCCCCTTCTAAAGTTAACTAAACAAGCAAGGATCACCATTTTAATTCCTCCAAAAGTGAAAATCTGTCTTTGAGAAATTATTTAGTTGATACAAAAGTTGAGAAATCTGCAAAGAAGCACTTTTCCTGCACTTTAAACTCCTCCAGAGCTTTGAAGAGCTGGCACCAGCTGAAGCATGCTGACAATTCCTGCACCAATATTCCCAAGAACAGACTCATCAAACCTCTTCACAGATGATGAGCCATAAAGTTCTTATTTTCATATAGACATTCCAGATGACTTTCCCCAGGCTGCTGCCCTTTACATAAGCTCAGATTGTATAGTAATCAAGCATCATAACTTTTCTCCTTAACTAAAAATAAAATAGGATTCATAGCTGAACAGTTGGTGCACAAATAGCCTCAAGGACACCTGAGAAATCATGTTATTCACCTATTTTTATCTTTGATATAAGGATTAATATATACAGTTTGAAATACATTTGCATTTCAGATGCCAGAGAAACTATAAAACTCTCACCATTAGTTCTATACTAGAAATTATTTGTAAGGAATTCGTTTAAAGTAGTCCATAAAAATATTTTTCATCCCATTCTGCTGATTCAGCTTCACTGATATTTTTCAGAGTTTGTTCAGAGTTCAGCATTCAAATTCAAAAAATTGCTGATGGCGTCAAAGTCTCTGACTAGCTGATGTCCTGCTTCCTCCAAAGCCAGAGCTCCCAAAGTGCTCAGGTCCCCAGCAGCTCGTTTGGATGCCTGGCTGGGAGCCAGAAAGCCTTGCTATCTTTAGCTTTCATCTTCTTCTGGCTTCTTTCGCAGTCCAGAATGTCAAGATTCGTGGTACCGGGGTGTCCGTCAGATGGATCACCTAGGAGCTGAGATTTGATTCCCTTTTGTTTCCTATTGGAACAAAACCTAGATAGGAAACTCCCCATGAAATGAGGTTACATTTCTCTGACAAGTTCTGCTCCAAAAACCCGACAATATAGTTTTCCAAGGCTTATGGGAACTTTGGGAAATAAATCTTTTAATTCTTCCTAGGCTGATGTGAGAAATAGTTTATTGAATCATTTCTACTGAGAAATTAAAGGGAAGGAGAAGAAAGGAGCAAGGAAGTAGTATAACTAAAACTCCAGGGTCGTGGTCTGACAAATTAAAATTTAGTCTGCTTTCTAAAAATGGGATGGAGATGTTTTATTTGAAACAGTCTTAAAACATTACTGTCCCTGCATGCTTGGGGAGGTGGGGGTGGAGTCTATACAAGAAGAGAGGATCATTCCTCTCACAATACTAATGGCTTTACTAGGACTGTAGAGAGTGATTACAAATAAAACAACATTTCAATCCATTTTCCTAAGGAGCCTTCACTTAAAGAACAGAAAAAAATTAAACCAAGACAGTAAAACTCTGAGAAGACAAAGGAGGGGAACTGCCAGCCTGTGAAGTCCTAATGCTCATTATATCTGGTGCATGTTTAGCTTGTAGGGAGGGTTTGGGAAGGAAAGTAATTTAAGCAAACCAACCTGGGCCATCTTTTCATTCTTTGTTATGCACTGCTGTTGTTACCTTTAGAAATCTAGCAGCAGGGCTGGTTGTGTCCTGTTTTAGTGCCCTTCGTAAAGCATTCCCCTTTCACCAGCTCCGATGGCCCCATTGGAGTGGCCATGACAATGGATGTTCATTTTACCGCTATAAAAGGGTTTAATGATTAAAAGGCCGCACCATTGCACTCAGCCACAAAACTCATTCTTCCACTTCTGTGGAGCCCTTTGATTCAAAATGTTCTTTTGACAGGATCAAGAGTGGTTTTCATTCTGTCGGGCAGCAGAAACATCTGCATTTTTTATCCTCTGCCTCCTCCTCAGTGCACATAGTTAATGTGTAATTAATGAAACATCCCTTCTCGGAGTGGCACACAATCAGGGTAGGTCTCCCACCAACCTCGCTCCAGCTCCAGTAAAGCAGGTTTGCTTTTATATCCTTGTACTCTCATTCAACAGTAGTAATAAACCCAGTTCCAGGCTTATCTAGCCAGCTTACATCTTAATCTTTCTTTTTCCTCCCCCCTCCTCTCTCTGTCTCCTCAGGGAAAAGGGATGAAAAAAAAAAAGAACTTCTCTTTCTTTTGGGTTATCCGAGCACATTGGGAGGGGGGAACCAAACACACCGCAACATTCAAAGCAAAATAGAGAGAACAAGGGGTCCAGGGAAAAAGTCCCCTCCTCCCTCCTTTCCCTGGAAGAAAAAATAAAGACCTTGGTAAGTAGTCAAGCAAGCTGAAAAGGCAGTTACACAGGAAGGATTTCTAAGCCCTGTAGGGTAGGGCCTTCAAGAGAAGGGAAGTTCTGGCTCTCATTAGTGCAACGCATCTGAAATCTAACACATGATGTGTCAGAAAACTGCTGCATCCTCCTATAGAGGAGTAGCCTCTTCTTTTGCTCTTCCATTTCCAGAATTTGGAGGGTTGGGAGTGTGCTTGAGAAATGTAACATTAATGCCCAAGTATTGTCAAGTCTAAGGCTGCATACTGCACAGTGACTGATGAATGTTTCACAGTTGTATTTACTTATATAAGCTTTATATCACTTTGTTTAGTCTTTGTTAAGTGTACCATGAATGACTTGAGTAGAATAATGGAGAAATGTAGCTCTAGCACTTGCTCAATTCTAATTCTCACCTCAGCAACACTGGATGGGTTCTGAGTGATCACAATGGACTCAGATGGACCATGGTCCACCAGCAGCTCTCAGGTTAGTTCTCAGAGCCACATTTGTGCAGCAGCTCTAAAGAGTATTGCACTGTGACCAAGTTGCCATAAAGAGCTTTCCTACAGAAAAACACAACAGGGCAAAGACAAGTAACAGACCAAAAGGAGAAATATGTGGGCCCATGTTAATCCTATGTGCAATGATTTAAAGTAGAATATCTGTGAAGTTCAGGAGATGTAAGCCACATGGGGAAGAAAACCCATCACTTTTAAGCTTGCTTGGCTTTGGAGCTGTGACCCCTAACATCCTGTGTCTGGCCTCTTGTGGTTTTCAAAGAGGAAGTGGTCCCAAAGATTTCATTTTGAGCTAAAGGCTCAGCTGCAAAGGTAGCGAGGAAAGAAAATTTGCTTACTTAGAAATTCACTTCTGAATGAAGTCAAGTCTGTATCATGCCAATCTACTGAAAAACTCAGGCCAAAACCAGAAAGTAGATTTGCCTGGAAGAAAAAGTTCAGAGGAAAATCACAGTATTCCCCCATCCTTTGATGCTCTTGCAAAGTTCGGCTTCCTCCTGTCCAAGGGTTCTGCCCACCCAGAGGAGATGGAAGCCACAGATGCAAGATGTTCTTTCTATTGAGAGGAAATGTGCCTTTGCTTCACGGTTTTTAGGACCTTGTCCTAGTTGTCCAACCCGCTCTCAATTGGAAATTTTCTCCATATATTTGTAAATGAGCAAAGTTCACAGACAAAAAGGAGAGCACACTGAAGATGTTTTGGCCCCCTTCTGAATTAATCTGATTGGAAGCTTTCCCTTCCTGCATGTGAGGAAGAGCAGATTTCTCCCCAGAAAACTGCATGTGATTCCTTTTATTGTCCTGGTTTCAAAGAGCTGAAACTGAGTGCATAAAGCATCACCCACTTTTGCACAGTACACTTAATTTGAAAATTTACTACTGTTCCAATAAAATAAGATTAATATAGGAAAAAATTGCAAATATGAAATGCTGCAAATATTATCTTTTTTCTTTGGAGCCATAGCTAGAAGGAAGACCTGCCTATGAATTCAAAAACCTGACAAAAATTTGGTACCAAAATACCCATCCAGAGTGAGACACAATAGATGCAGTTCTTGTGCCAGTCCAGTTTTGAGCAACCCTCAAGAGATCAGCAAAGGTATTCTATTCCATCCCTGTGCACATATGCAGCAAAAATATGTTTTCAGTCTGACACTTACTTTAATACACACTCTGTCACACTCTAACACAGATGTTATTTGTCTACAAATAGGAAGAATCAAGATTTGAAGCAGGGCAAGGGCAACAAGCATCTTGCAACACAACAGTTTGGGCCAAATTCCACATGCACAGCTCCCACTGAGATCCAAATATGGGCAACATTTGTTTCCAGATTGAGCACAGAATGTGTCTCTATTGTTATTGAAATGAAAAAGGGCATGAGCTTTTGAACATTATTCCATTGGTCAGACTTGCCAGCTCAACCTATGTCCAGTGCTCAGAAATAATTTCACTAAACCACTTATTTTCTGTTTCCACAATGGTGCGTGCTGAAACATAAGGCATTGGAGATAGTGGATGGATAAAAATGGACAGATTTTCTGTTGGGAATCTTTGCTCAAGAAGTTTGGCTGCAGCCATGCTTAAATAAATGGTTTCTTACTTCTTGTAAAAGAAGCGTGTCCTTGTCATCACATGCTACAGGAAGGCTGGTGTACTGGGAGGGCCTGAACAATTGCAACAGTCACTGAGCTGCGCTGTGATGCATTTGAATTCTGGCCAGGATCTGGGAAGTTCACGTTAGCTTGCCAGACCATTCAGAGAAAACGGGCTTCAAAGAGAACTTTTTACCCTTGATTCCAAAGTGTAAGTGAGTATGGAAAGAGTATAATGTTTGCTGTTGGGATTAGCCCCCTACCGCGTCAGCCACATATGAGCGCACTGAAAATTGGCGGCGTGTAGGGGGAAGCCTCTCAGCTCGCTGCAGCTGAGCTAAACCCAGGGTAGATTTCCAAGCACCAAAGCAGAAGGTGTGTGAACCTCATTATCATCTCCTAGCACAGAAAAGAAACAAAGCAGAAATCACACTGAAAGGAATGGAAACCAAAGACCATGTAGGATGGGAAAACATTCCCTATTTTAAGTAGTGTAAGAAAACCTTCGGTAATATTGAGGGACTGCTTTAAAGGACTTGTTGCACAGCAACATACAAAGGAATGAGTTAGAATTTACTTTGTAAAGAAAAAGATAAAATTATTTTAGAGGATGTTTTTCTGTTTCATGAAGACATAATAGGATAGAGATTCTCCTTCATCAGATGGCCAGCACTCTCCTCCGTTTAGAAATGACTGGTGTCATGCTGCACCAGTTTTTGCTCATGCAGACTACTCGAGCCTAACACAAATCAAAGAGTCACTCCACCCAGTATGATCTCAAAGTTCTTCCCTCATTTCTAGCTTCTCTCTTATGTCCCTTCCTTGACCCAGGAGTTTCTACAGGAGCATTTTTTAGCTCCAACTCTTAAGAGCCAATTTTGACTTCTTGGGGTATCTGCCAAGAGAAAGCTCTATCTGCACAAGGAGTAAGATGCTCACGCTTGGCATCGTTACTCTGCTGGCTCAGTGATTACCCCCACCATGCTATTCATAGCCCCACAGTGAGAGGTCTAAATTCTTCAGACCAGGCCTGGGGAAGAGTTACACACCACAGACCAAGCTGAACAACAGCCAGCAGGCTGAACAAAAGTGTGCCTGAGGCAGCTTTGCCTCAGTGCTGAGAGAGGCTGAAGCAGGCACCTCGCACCCTCCTCTGTGCTCACAGGCCGCCACAGGGACACGTATTTCAGATGCCAAGTTTCACACCCAGAGCCGTGAAATGGAAGCAAATTTCCCTGAAAAAGTGAGGATGGCCAAGAGAAACACTGCCTAGACCCATTAACAGAAATGACAGGGAGCTGAACACTGAGCAGCAAATGGGAGCAGCAAGGAAGGAGAGAGAAGTGTGAGTGCTCTCATGCCTCCCTTTGCCAGCACTGGAAGAGGAAGGATCCAATGCATTACAGTAAGACAGGAGGATGTAAATTAGTTGAAAGAAAGGAAATTGTTCTGAGGATTGATTTCGTTATGTAGATTTGGTACCACAGACTGAACTTCTTATTTTTTATTCTAACCTCCCAATTGACATGAATAACAACCTCCAAATGAGGCTTTGTCAAAAGGGTAGAAACTGGGTCATGTCAGCTGACCAAAAATGAAAGCATCTTAACATTGCCATTTCACCAATGAGTATTCAAAAAAGTGTTTTAAAAATACTCTGTTTAAATATGGGTCTAAGTAATGCTTAGTTTGCAGACCAAGTAACAGCTACTCCCAAAACCTCATGCTAGGTGGCCAGGTGATGCCACTTTGGATAAAAGCAGGGGTTGAAAAATTCATTCATGTATTGAGAGTTATTAAGGAACAGAATTTTGTCTGGGCAGGACAAAAGGGGAAGGAAACTATGCCTTGAATCAGTAAACTGAGACTGTGATACATATTGTGGCAGTGCTGTTTAAACCACCTCTAATTGTCCTCCTCGCTTCCTTTATACCTCTACTTCCATTCCCATCTGTCCCCTCCTGTGTTAGCACAAAGATTTTTGTAGCACTGTGGTAAATGAAGACATTAACTAATCTAATTGAAAAATAATCCAGAAAAAATACAGCAATGTTTTATTCTCTCCCAGATCAGTTCCTTGATATGGTTTGCTGTAGGGGTCAGGAGAACAGCTGCAGTAGCATAGAGGAGGATGTAATGGAGGAAAAAGAATCAAATAAAGCAGGACTGATGCCAAAAAATGGCTCATATAACCACAGCCTGAAGAGCTACATTGTATAAAAATGGATGTAATGAAAAAGTAAAACTGCAAATCAGGGATGTGCACCTGACCTTCTCCACCTACTTGAATGGAGATATATCTGCCATGTGCTTATAAGGATTTGAAATAATGCATATGTTTTTAAATCAAGAGGTAGTTGTGTTCCACAGCACTACTGCAGGCTCCATTGCTTGCCTGGACCTCTTATGGATTCATGGTCATTGTTGGTATTTTTGAGCCTTTATCTGGTACCTCCTGCTTTACTGTTCTGGGTCCAGAACTGTGAGGTCTGAAGTATTCACGCTCTGTTGTCAGGTGATCTTTATTTCCATATGACACGGCTTCCTTACTGTAAAGCACATGGAATTGATTGCTTAATCCAGCATAGTTGTTTGCTGGATGCAGACAAACTCTTGCCACTGTGGCAAACTTCTGCTGCTTCTCCTAATGCAGGTGCAGTAACCTGCTTGTCTGTGGGGCTTTTTTGCAATTACAGACCTTATAGACCCTTCAGGAGTGTCTATTGTGCAAGGGCAGAAGGAACAGCTATAACTCCAAGGTTATCATCAATTTTAAAAGAGAAACCAGGGAAAGGACGAGATAAATGGAGAATAAACTCTGATTACAAACAGTCCTAGAAACAATAATTTTTAGATGCAAGCTTTCCTAGCAGGACTGAGAAGAATAGCTTGCTTCAAACACAGCACTGTCCTATCCCACTTGTGCCCAGTGTAAGCCTGCCCTTGAAATGGATACAGCTGTAAGGTTCATTTTTCTATGTGGCTTCAAAGGCCTGATTTAGTAGTGCTTCTTTTTTTAAAATCTAAATGCCTGTATGCTCATTTACAATGTTGATTGCCTTTTCTTGATGGTTTGGCTTCAGAAACATGCTGTGGAATTTAAATTTGTCCCCCTCCCATGCTAATGTTGGCATTATTTGTGTGTAAACACATTATATGGGATAGCAGAAATGTAAATGAGATTTCAATGTTGAGTTGATTTATAAACAGCCAGTCTCCTAATTTATTGAAGTTGTCTTTGTGTCGTTTGCACATGATTAGCAGCATATAACATACATAGGGTGCCCTTCTGTAACATGTTCAGAAAGAAGAAATGCAAACTGTATACCATTATAACACCAAATGAAGATCTTATTGAGCTTCAAGATGCTTTGAAACATGTAGTTACTAACTTAACTCTGCCTGTGAACTTGTCCTCATTAACTCCATAATTAGCAAGATCATGTTTGATCTTGGAGTTCATTAGACATTGCAGCTGGAAGATTGTTTCAGTTTTAACACATCAGAATAGACAATTAAAGTGATAATAAAGAATCAATATCACTTCCCTGTTTCTTAGATTTTTTCAAGGTTGCAGTGTGCCCAATTAAACCTTGTTTGAAATAGTGAAAAATTAAAAAGTAATGTGGTCATATTTATTTTGGTTTAACAGGCTATTTAAAAGGCTGTTTGAAATGTGCCCTGGGAAATAGTTTCTACCCACATGATGAGTAAATAGTTGGGATGATTTCAGATTCAGTTGCTGATTTAACTGCAGACTTGAGTAGATATTGTGCTCGTGCCCCTTCTATTGTCTGTGCCACATGCAAGTCCCCTTCCCTCTTTTTTCTTTGTGACTGGACCCAACCTTATAGTTCATGTCAGCTGATGCTACAGTAAAAAGAGACAATTTTTCAGGTCAAGTTACTTGTCTGTCTCTGACTTTTCCACAGCACAGGCCAAACTGATCAGTAAGTTCACTTTCCAGAACAGCAGCCTGATTCTCCAGTGCATCAGTGCATCCTTGTGCAAGACAGCTGTAAAATTGGCCTAATGTTGAGTGTCTGCACTCAATTCAGAGCCAAGTCTGAATTCACACCATTAAGGGGCTCCTTCCCCCTCTGCTCTCCCCACAGGAGACAGACTGGGATCCTCAAACACACAAGTGGTTCTCCAGCTGTTCTCACAGCCTAGAAAGCTTCCTAGAGGAATAAAAGAGTGGTCTGTGCTCAGAAACCCCATGTTCAGGTGGACCTGGTTCTCTTTTCTGCCTATCTCTGGTGTGGAAACATTTCTGTGTTTCTCTTTTCCAATGTCTGAGTGAGGCTCTTAGACTTAACACCAGAAGAACATGTAGGAAATCTCAATGATATTTTTTATTTAATAAAATGCAGTAACATTCTAAACAAAATTCACAAGATTCAACATCCTCCTTCTGCTTATGTATTTTTGCTTCAATTCTTCATCATTCTCTTTTAATAAGCATGGTTAACTGAAGACATGAATCATGCCACTGAGGGAGAAATGGATAATGAAGGACCACTGAAGCACTAATCCAACTAATTTTGCCTTTGGCTCTTGAATTTGTGTAGATCCCAACAGTTAAATACTAAGTTCCAAATTCACCCAATTGATTTCAGTGGCCTACAGGGTGCCACATCTTTTCATTTTGTTTGCAATCATTTGAAACTAAACTCTTTTAAAAGATATTAATGCTTCATTGCTTTAAACTGAAACAGACTCTAATTTTTGGCATTTGGGGCAGATTATGGAAATAGGGTCAGATCCCTTGTTGGTGTGAGTCCATCAAAGAGAATGACAATGAGAATCCCAGCTTATGTATCCTGGATATGTATCCTTGATATACGGCAGAATTAGGGGGAAAAACCTGCCTGTGTCCAAAAAGTTATGTGCCAGGGTGACAGTAGACAAGCAGATAGCAACATCTAGGCTTGTTTTCCTTCACTGTGGCACCCTGCAGTGCCCATGCTGCAGATTTTGGTTGCAAATGAGGGCTAGTCCACTGGCATCAGCCCACTCCCTCGCACTGCTACACGACAGGCTGAGGCTGATCCGGCCACTCCTGCACTGCCCTACCTTACTATGGGTCACCCCCAGGCATGACCCTTGCCAACCAGCATTTGAAGCACTTGCAGAAGGACCTTGTCTTTCAAGATGTCTTGTCCTGACATCAGCTGTGTCCCATGTGCCATGTTTCCACTGCCCTGTCAACACCAGGTCGCCTTGGCATGAGATAGATATTGACCTCTCTTGCAGCTTTACTGACTATTGCCTCATAACAAAGAGGCCTTTGGTGGGAGCTGCACTGTGCCTTCAGGGCACACCTCAGCTGGATGGCCAGAGTGACTAGGTGAAGTCTGGGAGGACAGGCAGCATCATTAAAACTTTGTCCAGATGCAATCCTCCAAAAGTTGTCTGTGCTCACGTGTCAAGAACACCTGTTTCTTACAGTCCACCCCTCTGTGCAGGCTGAAGCTGTGAAGAGCACTGAGTCCTGTTCAAAATGGAGCAGAGGGGTCTCAGGGGAAGGCAATGCCATCCACAGCAGCTGAGGGTCATCCTGGCACCACAGTGCTGCAGCACAAGTAGGGCCAAAGGCTCTATCAGTCGTGCCATGAAATGACCATCGGCTACAGCATGGCTTGACTTCCAGCCAGCAAGAAGAGCCCCTGTGGACAGCTTCTTCTTGAGGGCACCTCAGCAATATGGACATGGGACACTTGCTGCCTCTAGACTCAGCACCTGGAGACAATTTGGGATCCATCACAACTCTCAGCACTGATAGAAAAAATGGCACCGTTGCTTTTGCCTGTAAAATGCTTGGTGTCCTGAGGGAGACAACACCACAGGCACCCTGGCACCACAGGGCCCTTCAATACAAATGAAGCTACCTTCCCTACAGAGAAATTGATTCCCTTCTCTTCCCTGTCTGGGAAGCCTACAGTAGGAAACAACTGTGCCAAGGTGCCCTGGCTCTGTGGACTGTCCGTGCCCAGAAGGGCTGTGCTCTCCCAGGGCCCCTCTCCCTGCCAGGCAGCACTGCTGGAGTTTGAGAAGGTTCTCAGTGAAATATCAGCAGTGTCCCTTGAATGCCAAGACTGGTTCTCCATGTGAGCAGTGTTTCTGTGGTCCACAGAGCTGCACCAGCACTAGGTTTAGACAGGGTTTTATTCTCACCCCATTTTATCCTGTGTTCTGATGCACATGGCAAAACTCTTCCCTGGGCTGTTTCCTGCTAACAAAGTGATTTTAGTGCATTGTGCATTTTAGCTTAACATGTTTCCAAGAGGCAATCTAATTGCTTTATCCATGCAAAGTTAAAGAACTGTCCTCATTTTCTGTCCCTGTAACATTCAGGAGGTTCATGTGCAAAACAAAAAAAATGGACTTGCAGTCCCCAGGCTGATTTTGGGATGGTTTATACTATCTCTAAACAGCAGGTTAATTTCAGTTGACACTTATTTATGAAAGCACAAAGTCTGGTGAGGTAATAAAAAAGTCAACTCCAAAAGAATATATAGCCTTAGATTTTCTTACCTAACATGGTTTTATTTAGAGATTTATTGAGCAAAATAAAGATTTGCCTGGCAAATAATGTTATCAATTGCTCCATATTTTAAAATCTTTTGAAAGCGCATACAAAAAACAGATTAATTTCCTTGTACACGATCTACTGTGGGGTATAAACACGTTTTATTCAGTGACTAGCCAAGAAAATGTAAATTAGCTGTCTGACATTTGGGAAATTCGTGTGGCTGAATTATATGACTTGTATATTTGGAAAACCCATAGGCTTTGTTAGTATCCAGGTGGATGTTAATTTTAAATAACAGCCTGGTCAGATGCTGAGGTTTCAGTGTTGAATCAAAGACACAGGAGCTTTTGCCACCTCTATCCTTTTACCTATGCAAAGTTAGAGAATTTGTTGCCTGAAATCAGTTTTCAGAGAGGCACATCGGGTCACTCGGGAGCTGCTCCGTGTCCGCTGCCCTGGTACTGCTCGGCACAGACCCGCTCTCGCATCCCCGCGGGGTAGGAGGCTCCGTCCCCGTCTCCCCCCCCAGGGCAGACCCAGGGCCGATGGACAGCCATGATCCCAGCTCCTCTGCCCATCTTTGCGGCCAGGGAAGGATGGAGTGATGGTGCCCCGTTCCCCACACAAATCTGCCATTCAGCGGGGCGAGGTCGGGAAATAATGAAGTCAGCACATTAGTGCCTTGCCTGCTGAGCTCACACTGCTGAAAGCTGCCGGTGGGTGAATTTCCCAGCGTTTGGAAACTTTGTCTCAGTTCTGCGGGTTTGCTCAAGTGTGCGATGGCTGTTTGCAAAGGGAGCTTTCCCGCTGGGTGGGTTTGCTTTCCTCCTCACGGCTCAGGGAAGGTGAGCGCTCTCCTTCATGTCTCGCCTGCCCCCACTGCTGCCCCTCGCTCACCCCACAAACACAAAGCTCTTCCAGCGGGTTCCCTCCGCTGGGGAGCTTTTCCCTCTCCCAACTCCCACACTGGGACATTTTTCCACATTTCCAGGATTACGGCCACTTTCACTTAGATCTATGTGTGTTGCCTCCACATACAAAGAAGCACTTGGGGACGGGATTAGTAGGATTAGAAGAGATTCACATATGTCCAGTTCAAGCAATTGGTATTCAAAGCTTTACACTTCCAAATGCCACCAAGAGAGAGAAAAGGAGCTGGGAGCTTGCTTTGCATTTCAGCACCTTCCTGCGGGGGACAGGGACCTTTGTCTGGGACGGGGGGGACACGCAAATCCCACCCCACCCCTCTTAATCCAACACCCCTTAGCCACCAACTCCTTCTCTTCAGTGGGGCTCTGCTACAACCTCCACAAGAAGCTGCAACTATCGTGGCTTTCCCCATTCTCTTTTTCAGAGCAGCCCTTCTGCAAAGTTTTGGCAAATTCTGCTGGAGTCTGGCAGGCAAACCAAGGTCCTGTCCGGTGCAGTTTGTTACCATACATCTTGTCTGTTGATGTAAGACAAGAAAGCATCACTGGGTTTAGAACATAAAGGCAAAAAAATTCCTAAAAGTGCCTTTGTGCATATTAAGTTAAATTCTTCACGTTGGTGAACTGTTCATGCCAGCAAGGCAAATCCTTAAAATGAAGCAAGTGCATTAAGTATTTCTGAAAAAGCAGTGGGAAAATCTAGTTTCCCCCATTTCATTTTAGATAGACTGCCTTCCTTGTTGCCTTTAGGTGGTGATTTCCTGATGTTAGACACATCAGCAAAGGCAGAATCTCTGTCTCATATCTTGCATTTTGGCAATCGTTCCAAGTGTGAACAAATCATCTTGTTCAAAAATCAAGAGGAAGGCTTTGATATTAGTCAGTGTAACAAACCTCTCTGTAGTATAGTGAGAGATTTTTGAAGCAGAGCAGGTGGAGCCTTATTTAAATACATTCATCAATTAATTAATTAATTCATTCTTTTGTTCAGTCTTTCTGCTCACTTTCTGCTCACTAGGATAAAAGCTCCTGTGGAATACTGTATTGTTTGCTGTGACTTATGAGGGACAGGACCATATACAACCAGATTTAAAAATCAAGCAAACAGGCAAAAAAACTTTCTATACCCTGAAGAAGGTCCATTAGGCGATTTTTAAAAAATTTCCAATAAATATGTATTTGATATACAATTTTTAACTCAGAAATTAAATTTCAGAGTATATTAAATAGAATGAAGAAAACTGAAATGTTGCTAAAATAACAAACATGATCTCTTAGTTATTTCTGTTTACTTTTACCTTTAAAAGGCATGGAGTCCTGAGTGAATATTAGCTGAGGTCAATATATTTAATATGAATTTACTAATATCAAAGGAAGGCAGTACAATGAGTCTTTTTTCTCATTAGTAAAATGCACCAAGCTTGAGTTGATATTTTGTTAGTCTGCTATTTTTGCAACTCCAAGACTTATTTCAATATAAATACATGGGAGAGGGTGCTGTAAATATCCAGATTAAAGGAACTAAGTGTCTGGATTCTAGTGATTTTGGAAAGGCACAAAATTTTGCGGTGAAATCCTTAAAACATTGAAAACCAGGAAGGCTATCAGATCTGTACATGCTCCTCAAATCTTCAGGGAGTTCTGAATAGTTCATATACACTAATGATGCAAGACTAGGCCTCTGCAATTTAGGAAAAAGGTAGTGATAGCAGCAAAATCTCGAGCCGCAACATGCTGATTACCCTTTATGGGTGTCAGCCAGCTGTGGAGAAGAGGATCTCTTAGTAACAAAGCTGACAAGAAGACAACTCAAAACTTGCATACCTATGAGTGCGATTTTAAATTGTATTTTATTTTCAAAGTGGTGAGAATAATTACTTCCCACTGCATCTGTTATCATCAGTCATGCAGAGCTATAAAATTAAAAATACATATAAATTCTTACTTCTTTACCTTTTTATAGTTCTGATTTTTGCTGCCTAGTCTTATCTATCTATCTAATCTATCTATCTATCTATCTATCTATCTATCTATCTATCTATCTATCTATCTATCTATCTATCTGTCTATCTAATCTATCTATCTATCTAAGCTGTTTTCACAGTATTCCCCTTAATGAAGGTTTTACACATCTCAGTGTATCCACATTTTTGGGGTCAGTTGTTCTTGCCATACTACAGGTTGTAATTGTCAGCAAGACTGAATTATGTGTGTCACTCCACTCCAGAAATATATTCTCCCTGTCTGGAAGAACCTTAGAACTCTCACTTCCCTGAGTATACAAAATACCTGAAAGAAAAAAGGGGGTAGCATAAGAGCAGTGCCAGCTGTTTGTTTTGCTGTGTACAAACTGGTTGAGAAGAAGCTGTAGCTCCCAAGATCCTGTTCCATCCCACACTCCCAGTCAGCAGCATTTCTGACAGCCAGGCAGAGCACTAGGGGCACAAACTTCCACAAAGGAATTGCTCATGTCCCATCTATTTCCCCCCTAAATTAAACTTGCTGGCAGTATCTGAAGCCACTGAGTTCCTTATGAAGCTTGTGCTTCACCAGGGACCCACCTAAGCACTTCTAAAGTATAGATGACACTGACAAAGAGATGATGGCTTCAGGCTAGATCTGGATACATGAAGCTGCTGCTACTGGACACTCACCTTTGATTTGGGTGCAAAAGAATGACAGGCAAAATGGTTACAGAAGTGGGATTAACAAACTAGAGAAGATGACCTGCGTTCCGTCCATGGGTCCTTCCCTGAAAACAGTTTTGCTTTGTATTGGCAGCTGGAACAAAAATGTGGGCTCCCTTAGCTGAGCTTGGTGTCTATGGCTGGCATGGGCTCTTTTAAAATCTCATTATTAACATTTTGCTAATCAATTTCCTTCTTGGGAAACAAATATGAAAGGGTCTGCCCCCAATTAAAGCATTTTTGTTTAAAAACTAAATGATCTCATTGGAGTAATTAAGCGCTTCCTCAGAGTGCTCACTGGTTCTTTATTGCAAGGAACAGCACTGGTGATTTGAATTTTAGGGGCCTGACCTCTGAGTCTATTGAAACCAGGAGACATCAGTCAGCTTCAGTAAGGTTTGGTTCTGGCCCTGACAGGCCTCATAATAAGCAAACAAACACCACAGTTTGTCAGTGTTAGGATAGTTAATAATTAACCTCTGCCATAAGCTGGTGAGAAAAGATGGTGTTGGTGGACCTTGTCTTCTCTCCCTCTCTCTCTCTTTTAAGAGACAGAGGTGGGAGTTTTATGATCCTCAATACTATTGTGTCTGAGCACTTCTAAGCCTGCTCCAAGCTGCCAAGAATTACAGGCTCCCAATGTTATACCCATAGGTTTGTAGGTTTTCCATTCAAACGGCACATGCTGTGTCCCAGCCCAGGCTGGAGGGAGGACCAAGAAACCACCCATCTCCTGCAGCTCCACAGCCCTGTGCCTGGCTTTAAGCACTCACCAGGCACAACTGGCCCTGCAGCTGCACTCTTGCCTGGGGGCTTCTCTGAGATGGGCCGGGGCTGTCTTCCCCCTTACATGGGACATGAGCACTTCTGACAGGGGGTTCTGCAGGTGTGGTGGGGCAAAGACCATTAGGCTACAATGCTACTAGCAACACTATCCTTTCCCGTGAGCCTGCTTTCTGACCATCATTCCTCTCTTTTATACTTGTGTTTGATGTTATTTTCCTCCAGTGTATTTTATTTTCCATTTCTGGAATCGCATTTACATTAACAGTGCAATTGTCGCTGAAAAGGGACTGCCTTCATCTGCAACTTTAAACAAGACGAGAATGGAGAATTATTCACACTGTAAGAGTGGGAAGATGTGATTTAAATGATGCAAAAAAACTTATATAGCATAGCCTCCCTGAATATTTGAAGTTTCAGCAGCTCAGCTGAAAGAAGTATAGCAAGATACTCAGCAGTGGTTTATAAAAACAGCCTTATGCCTTAGCCAGGCCAGATTTTACCACCGTTTCTGGTGTTCATTAGCATCTCATTGCACATGTCGTCCCATTGATCCCAATGGAACAAGCCCACACAATAGACTTCTATTCAAGGGTGGTGAAGGCAGTCCATACGCCCATCCCCAAACACTGAGACATGGCAAAGGTTTGTGAATAGACTGCAGATAATTTTTGTTGTGTCTTCTAGAATTTGTACTAGCCTATTATTAACCTGCAAATATTCACTGGAAACATTCATTGTTTAAAATTGAGATACAAAATGAGACAAGGATGTTTTTTCTTTCTCTTTAGTGAGTCTTCCATGCTTTTGAATGTGTAGTTGAAGAATTATTCAGTAATTTCTATGACTTTATTTGTTTTCACTATAGCTATGAAAACTAAATTGCATTACACATGTTTCTGAGATGGCAAAACATTTCAATCTTTATTGGTTAGAACACCAATGCTTTTACACTGAGATAGCTGTAAATGTTTGAGAAGCTTACTTAACCTCAGTGCATCTGGGGTTTCTGATGGGGAGGATTCGGGGGGAGCATGAGTGCAGCTCTCCTGTACTCTGTATCCATCTCCCACCCTGTTTACAGCTGGTATTTAAATACCCTATATGACTTAAAGACTGACATAGTAATCATCAGCTATCCAAAGCAGTGAGGGAGAGGGTTCTTAAAAGTCATTGAATGAGTTTTGGAATCAACTGTAATAGATGGAGAAAGTTCACAGTTAATAAGAATGCAAATAAATGCATTCTTAAAAGTGACGTGGAAGAGCGGAAATAAAGAGAAGACTTTCTCATTTGAGAATGTTAATATTTTAGGTGTGAGTATGGGCCAGAACATAAAGGAAAAAGTGCAAATAAATACAGGCCCTTGAGCAGCTCTCATATCCCTCAATACTGTGACAAGCCAGACGAGATTCCAAACTATGTGACAAGTTTTTTTGCCAGGACTGTCAGGTTCAGCCATTCGGCATGCCTGAAGTGTGCTCCACTGTCTGAGCACTGCACATGGGAAACATGTATCACAGTCTCAGCTCTGTGGCTGTGTTTTGGAGGTAAAGCAAGTTTTACCAACCAGATAAAATTAAACATTTCGTGGATGCATATTTGATAATACTGACAGGTTTGTTCTGGGTTTCTTTTTCTGGCATTCCAAAGACAGAAAAATATTTCACTGTTGGCTATTACTATGGCATATCTGATAACTGCAAAAATCTTCAAACTTATTTTCTAGAATCTTTTTTTGTATAAAATGCAGGTTGCAAGTACTGTCACTACAAGACAAAAATAAAAGGAATAACATGCACACTGTGCCTTTTTATTGTTTATGGAAAATAATTTCCTAGTTTTGGTATCAAATTTCATATATCAGAGGATTAACAATTTGCACATCTCTAATTAATTAGGCTTTGATTATTTAGATTTTATTACTAAGGTTTTGTGCCATATTTTTTCCCAGAAGTTTTGCAAATCAGTATTTAAATACAGAAAATAAAATGTCGTCCTTAATTAACTGCACTGGAATGTCTTTCAGTTATTTCCTTTAAGTTTAAATTATCTCCAGAAGCAGTGCCTGGTATGGACCTGATCCTGTTGTTTTCTGCAGCATACTTTGGAGATATACAGTAAGTGCTCCAGTTTCATACTTAAAGAATGGGGAGAATTTGTTCTGATCCCTTGTTGCCAACGAATTAAAAATTATATGAATGGAAAAGAATTTTTCTCTATCCTGGCAGAGGAATATTATCTCTGGGTCTATCTGTCTGCAGAATTTGACTACAGCAGGCAGGACAGCCTTCTCTTCCCTTTCCAGTCACTGCCCTCATGTTGCCCTGCTACCAGAAAGCAAATTCGTGATAAACACAAGAACTAAAACAGTGTTTCAACCTATTCACTTTGGCGATGTCAGAGTGTCAGATGACAAGATGCTATCAATCTGAATTATACCGTCAATCTCACTGAAATCCATCAGTATATCTGGAGCAAAAGCAGAGTGCAGTTAGGGAATCTCAGCCATTCTCTCTAAAATAAAATGTGCACTGTTGAGAAACAACCAAATTTCAGCTTTAGCACCGGGTGCGGTGGAGCCCAACGCCTTTGTAGCAGCGCTTCTCTCGCAGAGAGCCAGCTGAGAGCTTTCTTGTGATGCAGCGATCTTGGCTTCTTCAATCGCATCAACAACTGCTTGCAGTGCTAACAGTTGTAACTACTTTTATACTCAAAGCACGGGTGTCGAATGTCAAAATTAAATTAAAAACAAGCAGAGATAGTGAAAACTGATAGCAATAAACCATAAAAACGAATAGGCTTCTAATAAACCCCAAAGAAAAATACTTAACACCGGTGTAAACAGTTTTCGTATCACTAATTAGATTCTACGTTGCCGGCCAGATCAATAAAGTCAAGGGGAGCACAAGATTTAATATCCTGTCATAGTGATACCGTGCAACAGCAAAGTACATCCAATTTCCATACCAAACTCTATGATAATTCAAAAATCGGACACTGCCTCAAAGTGCATCCATTAACTAAAATGCAGTATTTGAAAACGTGCGATTTCCATTCGGAGTAGCCTCTAAAATCCTCCCCGAGAGCGGCTGCCGGGTTCAGTAGCGGGTTGAGTCCCCCACGGTCCGGCTCGGTGCCGGCGCTGTGCGGGACAGGACGCTCCTGTACTCTGGGTCTCCCCCAGCAGTTTGCCTTTCCAGGAACAGCACGTTTCTCTCCCTTACCAAATCTCTGTGCCTTTATGAAAAGAGGAATTAAAAGATGGGATAGAGCACGTTAGTTTGATGTAGCTACGACCTAACCATATTTTTCACCCTCTCCGACTCCCCGAGTAGTAAAACACTGGATTTTCTGACTCCTGGGGGTTAATTTCGTTGCTGTGCCGTCGGGGGCAGTTTCGCTGTTGACTGAACCGCGCCTTCCCCGCAGCCCCATCCCGAATGCCCCTGCCCGGGGGATGGCGGGCGTTTGTCCGCCGCGGAGCGACAGCGGAGAGCGCAGCGAGCGCGGCCCGAGGCAGCGCGGCCCGGCCGCAGAGCGCACCCGCCGCCCGCCGCCGGGACCGCACCGCACCGGAACGGACCGCACCGCACT
>VZRX01007742.1:0-70501 GCA_013398075.1 Notiomystis cincta
AGACACACTGAGGCCTCCTGGAGATGGCGCCTGGGGAGAATCCCCTAACCCTGTGTCCTTGGATGGAAACCCTGAGTGAGCTGTGGAACATCTACCCCCCTCCTGTGTCCTGTGGCGAGAGCACCGCGCGTGGGCTGAGGTTCAGCCCCAGACATCGGCCCCACGCCTGCATTCCGGCGGAAGGGCTGCCACATTCCAGCCAAAGTGCTCCCGAGATTGGAGAAGGCAAATAAGATGCTTCAAACGTCAGGGGGGAAAAAAAACAAACAAAAAAACCTCCCCAAAAACCCATAACACAAAAAAGGCAAAGATTGCTCCGTTTCCCCCACCCCATCTCAGCAGCAACAAAGGTAGCACAGTGTGGTGGTGACCTATCTTATGTTTTTTGAAGTAACACTAGCTTTTTCTAACTTTTCTCTACTTTTCTTTCTTTCTTCTCACCTCTCTTACTATTAAATAAAAATATATCAAGTTTTGGCATCAACATTTAGTCTCATTTGGGTTTTTTTATCTCGTTTGGGTTTTTTTTTAAATATTTTGGGCCTTCACGGTTCTTTCAGATTTATTCACAGAAACTCAGTTTTCTTTGTTCTTCTGTGTTTAAACCGGTTCGTAACACCACCTCCCCGGGGAGCCTGTTCCAGTGCTCGGCCACCCTCCAGGAGAAGAACCTTTTCCCAATATCCAACCTAAACCTCCCCTGACACAACTTCCGACCACTCCCTTGGTCCTGTCTCTGGTTGCCATAGAGAAGAGATCGCTGCCTTTCTCTCCTCCCTCATGTGAAAGTTCTAGACTGTCATGAGGTCTCTTCTCAGTCTCCTCTTCTTCAGGATGAACAGACCAAGTGCCCTCAGCTGCTCCTCATATACCTCCCCTCCATACCCTTCACCATCCTCATGGCCTTCCTTGAGATGCTCTCTAATAGCTTCATATCTTATATTGTGATGCCCAAAACTGTCCCCAGTCCTCGAGGTGAGGCTGCCCCAGTGCAGAGCAGAGCAGGATAATCTCTTCCCTTGGGCTGGTGATGCTGTGCCTGATGCCCCCCAGGACAGGGTTGGCCCTCCTAGCTGCCAGGGCACTGCTGGTTCATGTTCAACTTGTCATCAATCAGGACCCCCAGGTCCCTTTCTGCAGCACTTCTCTCCAGTACCTCATTCCCCAACACTGTACACCCAGTGTTGCGCAATGCCAGGTGCAGGACCCAGCACTATCCTTGCTAAACTTCAAATGGTTGATGATTGCCCAGTCCTCTGATTTGTCAAGGTCTCTCTGCAGGAAGTTTGACTCCCTGTAACTGACAGACTATGAAAGATGTTTATGATATATTTTGAGTAATCTCTACGTTTGATACAATATTTCTGAGTTGGGTAGATAGGTGACAATTGAGAGCATAGAGAAAGTGTTAATTTTCTTTGGTTAAACTTAAGGTTTCAGTGTCTGCTACACAGGAGTGCAAGTTGCAACCTAAACATATTTTGTTCTTAGTCTGTAATAAATGCCTGAGCAGGCAATTTTGTGTGTATATAGTTTTCTCAATAGTGCTAGATAAAAGTTTACCCAGCCTATGTGGAATCCTCAAAAGTATGATCAGCAGATTCTGCAGTCACTTCTTTTTCAATACATTATGCAAACTCTTTGGAAAGGAGATTAGTTTCTTCCCAAGTAGCAATGAGATGTTGTTTCATTAAAAGAAGTTAATGAATTACTGAAGCAGCATTTTGTGGGCAAAGTTCAAAAAGACTTTTTTCATACTATTAGTGATTACAGACTAATATCTAAAGTAGCTTCTCAGTTATGAAATGCTGACTTTACACATTTCTTCCATAATCTATTGCAATAATGCAGATTTAAGTCATAGAAATGTCACCTAAATGGTAGCATTTCCAGAAAGCGAAGCTGAGTTTGGATTATGCTCTAAACATATGAAATACAGGTCTAAACCCTAAACATACTCAAGTTTTCAGGCTTAACTCCAGACAATACTAGAAAATATAGATCTATACTCAGCTCTCATAATTCAGAATGTGACAGAATTATTGTATTCACACATTCTTATAATATTCTCTTCAATTAGCTTTCTTTTTTCTTCTGACAATATGTTTCTTTAGCTATTCAATCTTTGCTACTCAGTATTACTCTGAATCAAATCTGTATTTAGGACTTTCAAAAGAAATCATTAAAACCGAAGTTATCCCACGAGCTTATTCTAAAGGCTGATTGTACCCAGGGCTGCAATGATTGCAAGTCAGAGGTAGACATAGCTTGGAATTCTCTGGTCCTCTTCATGTGAAGTTGATTTGATATATTAATATTTTGGCCTCCAGAGAGAATGATCTGTAAATATTTGGTGTTAATATTTTATCTTGAAGTACATACAACACACTGTGGAAGATCAAGACTTGCTGGGATTCAGCAGACTGCTTTTTAAATTAAGGACCAATTGCATTCAAGTTTTTTGTTAGTACAAAATTCTCGTTTGTCATAGTATCTTATATATCCTACACAGCAGACTTTTTATCTGTCCTCTATTAAATAATTGCATCAACCTGCTTTTATCTCCTAACTCCAGAGATAAGAAAGAACACATTCACTTTTAATTGTAAATAAACCTTCATCATTTCTGTAATTGTCAATTAGAAAGTACTATAACTACACACAACATGAAACCAAATATTCCATTAAATATACATCAGACAGACAAAAATATAGTTTTTAAGCTTCTAGAATCAACAGCAGTTTTAATTATTTTTTGATAAAATATGTAGAGCACACACTTGTAGTTGGTAATTTACCTGCAAAATATTTGGAGAAATGTAAGTTTTTAACTATCTTCTCCATGACACTGATAAAACACCTTTACACTCTCAGTGGGCTTATATCTTCTTCACAGAATACAATGTCTTTTGTACAATGAAATATATATAATTAATTATTTTAAAATTAAATCTCTGCCTTAATTAGACTCCTTGACTATTAGAGCACAATGCTTATATATTATCCATATAAACAATATGAAACATATTGACATACATGATTTTTGAGAACAAAAGTTCCTTAAAAATAAAAATATTCTTGCAGTAGTAAAATCTGTTATAACTGGGCATATCTCTTTATCTCTTCAGTTTAGATTTGAAGAGTAATGTCACAAGTTTGTGCATGTCCCAGGATGTTTTCATATGACCTGGTGTGAACAAATTCTAGAGACCACTGCAGGATTAAGTGCACTGATGCAGAACTGTAATTTAAAGCAGTAGCAAGGTCATTAAGGGTTATTCGTCAATCTTCCCTAATGAGCTGCTCAGCCTTTTCAGCATTCATGTGTGTTGCTGCTGACACAGGTCTCCCAGATCATGGTTTGTCACAATTGCTAGTCTCACCTGACTTGAAATGTTTCAGCCATCTGTACACATTTCTCAGTTTCATGGCTTCAACCTTGTACAGTTTGCATATCCTTATAAGTCTCTTTACTGCCTGAACTTTCACTCTGTACAGTTTCTTTCCTTACACATTGCTGTGTATGATGTATACAGCTGTGTCCCTTACAATATTCAGTTCTCTCAAATGACTGCTTTAGAGACCCTTGAGAGCTAAGATATACATGCAGAGTCCTGCAAATACTGAACTCTGAAAACATTGAGAAGATTTTTTTGTCTCATTTTAATGTTAAAAGGCTTATGACACTCAAATCTTAATGGATCTGTTGGCAGCTAAGTACCATAATGCCACTTGCTCTCTCATTTCTTCCCCTGCCTACTCCCCAGGTTGGATGGGGAAGAGAACTGGAAAAGAAAACAATAAAAACCCTGGGCTGTGATAGGAAAAAAAATAATTAAGATAAATTATATATAATAATAGCAATAGTTGTAATGAAAAGCAGAGTGGAGAGAGAGAAAGGAATAAAATCCAAGAGAAACAAGTGATGCACAATCCAATTGCTCACTGCCTGCTGACCAATGCTCAGCCCCAGAATATTGTCCCTGAGCCACAATTGATGCCTCTGAGTCAAGTCCTCCAAGTTTATACTGGGCTTGTTGTCCAATGGTATGGAATATTCCTTTGGCCAGTTCAGATCAGCTGTCCTGGCTATGGTCCCTCACAGCTTCTTGTGCACCTACTCCCTGAAAAAAAGCACTGAAAAAGTCCTTGGCTCAGGGTAAGCACTGCTGAGTGACCACAGAAACATCAGTTTGTTATTGACATCCTTCTCCTACTGAATCCTAAACTCAACACTATACAGGCTACTAAGAAGAAGAAGAGCATGAGCTCTATCCCAGTCCCAATCAGGGCAGTGATTGAGCTGAGTGACCCATGGTACTGTTACCCCATGTTCCTATAAATCTATTTTATGCAAATTGACCATTGCAACCACTCTAAATTTAAACTAATATTAAAAAGGAACACATGCCAAATTGTTAATCAGCTTTTTATGGATGAGTTGCTAGAAACCAAGTAAAAAAATTAAAGAAAATCATTCTTCTGGAACCACAGAAACTGTAATGAAATAAATGAATAAGGAAAAATGCAATATACAAAGAGATAAATAAATAAACTTAAAGCAAACAAAATATGCCAATTACTGCCTCAAGAAGACAAAAAATACATTGAAGAGAAAGATTTCTAGATTTCAATTTGTTTCAAATTTTCACTCAAAGAGAAGGTAAGAGAGAGAGGAGGGAGAAAACGTCTTAAGGGTGCTGGAGACAGAGGAGCTGGTGTTGCATATACATGTCAGCTCATATGTTTCCTTTTTATTCTTTACTATTAGTGTTATACAAGAAGACAAGCACAATTTTAATTTGATTAGTGAAAATAGAACAGATTTTATATTTCCCCGGTGAAATGCACTATCATTTAAAAAAAAAACAAAAAAAAAAACCAAAACAAAACAAAAAAAACCGTCAAAGCTGTGCGAACTTAAGTCCTAACATTCTTCATCCAGCCCCAACTATTAAAATCCTGTGACCAGGGTACCAGTAATTTAGATATTTGTATATGCTTCCACAGAGTTATACTGGTTTTATTGGTATGCATTCCCTTAATAGTATAATCTAAATGCATTTTACTTGATAAGTTTTTATGCAGATCTTACAACACATTTTTCTACCACATGTTGGAACATTTGCACAAAAAAAAAATCCCATCTTTATGTTTGAAATTTATGGGAACACAATTAAAATGAGAGGGGTCCAAAGGTATCAAGATAATTACATTTTTCTAATCTTACTAAACAAGATAAATTACCTGCAGGCCCTCTTATAAAAGATGAAATCTTCATAATAAGTGAATTAATCAAGCAGCAGCTTGCTACTGCACATGCATTTATAACAGGAATGATTCAAAGACTTATTTTATGGGGAAATTAATGGAAACAGGCTTTTCATTCTTCTGCACCAATTGAAAACCTCAGCAACCAGCTGCCCACTTGTCAAGAAAACAGAAAGAAGCTGGAAACAAAGATAAATAAAAACACCTTTTTCCTGGCACTTTTGAAGAGAAAAAGCAGCTCTCATTTACAGCAGCCATCTGTTTGTTATTTAATATGGGTGAATTACATGCTGTAATGAGTTTGTTTCTGCATCACTCAGTGCAATGGAACACAAGTTCACTCTCATAATGTGCAGCAGTTTTTAAAAGCTAATCATTTAATTGGACACAATAGTCAATGACAAATGGAGATGTAAAAACTCAGCCAGCTGTAGAGTGAATATGTAATCATTGTGAAATCATATTATTTTACATGCATGAAGACTCTTTAATAGTGGCTGATGTTGGTCAGCACTACAGGCTGAAGAATGGAAGAAACATGATGAAAAGCAGCATTTCAAAACCATTCTTAATATAATTGGGCTGTATTCAGGCACATGCTGTATCTGCCATTAAGTTTAGGTACTTTATCATCTCCAAATCATTTAGTGGCCTCTCCCAATTTTTGTTTACATTTGCTTTCAACATTTATGGTTCAGTAGGCATGATCTACAGTTTGTTGGAGTCATCTGACTAGCTCTCTTCAGACTGCCTTATAGTTCCCACTGACTTGCTGCTTGTTTTATTTATAATACTACACTAAAATAAATACAGAAAAGTGGAAGAAATGAATCTCAGGGACAAAAATGGATTCAGGTAATCTAGACTTTGGTTTAGATGGTTTTTATCTTGTGTTAAGGGATTTATCTGTTTTCAGAACTTCTTGAGGAAGCAAAGAAATATTTTTTATTAGGACTTGTCATAGATTCAGCCAGTCTGTGAGCTTTAGCCAAATTCAGTAGAATGTAACCTTTTTCTGATGTACTAAATTTACGAATTCTTCACTTCTGAAGACTGAGTAATCATAATATTTTGGCTTCAAAATACAGGAAGAATAGCAAGTTTAATGATGATGTATACCTCTGGATGACACAGGACAAATCTGCTTCTCTTTTTTTTTTTAACTATTAAGAGAAGTCAGCTTGAACCAGGATTCAATTTTTCTTAAAAGATTCAAAGGCCTAAAGAGATTAGATGGATCCAAACAGCTTTATGACATTTTTGAATGCGTATTGCAATCCAATGTCTCATTGTTGGATAAAAGCCTGTGTAGTGTAAGGTAATATAAACTGATATATCCAATAAGTTTTAAAATATGAAGAGGTAAGAAGTGAGAAACAACACTCATATATAAAGTTGAAGCAATTCAGTTTATTTCCTTCCTCAAAATTTTAAGGATTTCAAGACAGAGGAAAAATCCCTCAAAGAATGAAAAGATATCACCTCAATGGCTTTGAGAGAGGGTACTGAAAATAACAAGGGTTTAAGTAGCTAGAAAGCAAGGGATAAGGCAAAGCTACAGAGTAGAAGAGTGACACATCTCCTTAGACATGGAGAAAATGTGGGAAAACAGCTTACTCATGCCAAAAACATCCACTCAGAGAATACAATAAAGAGAAATACAAACACTGCAAATTGGAAAAGCTTTTGAAGCGCACATCACAAACGCAATTAGTAGGGAGGAAATGTCACAAGGTTCCTAGTGGATGACTAAAAAGGCAGAAAGCAGAGTAAATTATGAAGTATTTTCAAATACAAGATTTGGAACTCATGCTAACAAGAGCCAAATATGCTAGAATTATTAATGATGCATATATGGTGGAAGGCACAATCACTTGGATGGAGCAAGTACCAGTTAGAATTGCAATGTCCGAAGAAAAGCCGAAACCATCTTAGGCTCCCATGTGGCTGAGTGGCTGACTTTCCTTCTTTAAAGATGGCAAGGAGAGGCTCTTCATTTAGTGCAGACAAACTGAACAGCTACACCACTTCTCCCCCATCTACTGCAACCTGATGCAGTGCTACATGCCATCTGCTGCTTCTAAAGCTCAATCCCTTCATCTGTAATCCTATTATGTCCAGTAACAGCAGTAACTAGAGCCTAAATATAACACTTTTAGTGGAGGGCGGATGGAGCATAAAAGTCAGTTGTACCTGTATAAAAGGAGTATGAGCTCAAAGTTTAATATGAAAGGAGAAGAGTAATAGCATGAATATGGGGTGAAGGAAAGGGCTGTGTGTTTTGCATAGTGCAGCCTGACCTTCAGATTTGAATCTACAGGTGTTGTGTCTCCCTCAGCTTTAGGGAGAAATATGAAAGCCATATTCGTAAGAGCAAAATGACCAGTTTCAGAAAATTAATGTTCCTCATGTTTTGGTTTTAGTTCTAGATTCCAAATTTTGAGGAAATAGATGGTGAAATTAACAGAAATACTAATGATTTTCTTTTTTTGTTCCTACAAGAGAAATAAAGTAACACAGTGTTATCTGAGCTGATGTCCTCACCCACTCCACAATCATACCAACTCTGTATTACTTAGAAGGTTTACCTGAATGTTGAAATGCACAGAATGGACCTACATGTTCCATGCAAATTTCATTTAAAAAAAAATAAATATACCAACATAAATCACAGTAGAAAAATTCTTAACAAGAAGAATATCAACAGTTCTATTAGGATTGCCCATTTCATTTTATGGAATATTGCATATTGGAGAAATTATAAGGAGTCACTGTTCCTCAAATATGGAACTTTACTTTTACTGGCAAGCTATCTGCATATGATGAATAAATGTAAATGGTGGAAGATATCATTGAGTCTTATTTTATCTTGATAGGACAGAAGTGCAACTGAAAGTATGTGATTTTTCAAATGAAACAGGCAGTAATAAAATTGTGTTACTCTTAGGTTATAAGAGTGTATCATTGTGTCCTTTCTTTTTTTTGTTCAGACAGTCATGTAAGACTATTAAAACAATTTCCATTTTTCATAGGGCAACGTATTTCAGCAGATTAATTTAGACTTTATCAGATAAATTTAATCTTTGCACTCGTTTCTGAGAATTTCATGCTGAAGAAAATATCCTATAAAAAGATTCCAATGTCAAATTAAAAATTATATCTATTAATTTCCTCATCCCTTTTGAAATAATTTTCAAATCAAAACACATACTTTACATAATTGTGCTTTTGAATTTTTCATCTCTCCTTTTCTCCATTTTCCCCTCTCTTTTTTCTGTCACTTCTGTGTGGACAAGAAGTCAGTAATAAAGTGCTTTACTCCCACGTACTTCCTAAGTTCTGCTGGTAGCTATTATATTTGATATCAAAGAATGTAAAAAAAAAGTAATCTTCCCTGAAGTGTAATCCTAGAGTACCAAGATGTACAAAGTCTCTGTAAGTTGTCAAGAGCTGAGCACCAATGAGCCTCAAATATATCAATGATCTTCATCATAAACCTAAATAGGTTCTCTTGAGGTAATAAAAGGCATGAAGATTTCCTTACAAATCCTGATGGAAATCTTGCACATTAACAATAGAGATTCCTCCACTTTTGATCATACACACTTTTAGAACTAGTGGCCAAGACTGCCAGTCACTTCTTGAAGCTATCCATAGGTAGTAGGGCAGACAGTAATGTTTTGTCAAAGCTGTGCAGAGATGCTTGGGAACCTCTGCCCCCGCTGAAACCAGCTTGAATCTATCAACATCTAAGTAAAGAAGCTTTTATTTTTTGTCTCTGTTACTCAACCTTAGCATAGATAAAAGGGGAGAATGATAAAACTACAGAGATGTACAAAGGCTACTCCATCTGTGAAGCCTCAGGTCAATGGTGGGTAGCACTGCCTTTGTATAAACATCAGATTAGACCATTATACTCCTGGGTGCAATTCAATGCAGTTCTAAGAAGTGGTGAGATATGACCTGATCTTAGTGCTCATTTCTGACACTTGATAGTGTTTAAGTGGCTCCATTTACACTCATGACAAAAATATATTTAAAACTTAACATTTTAAAAATGTTTGAGTGTACACTCATGTGCTCTTGAGGAAAGTAAAAAGAATGGAGAGAGCTGGAGAAACAAGAAAGAAGCACAGATTGGTACACTGGGAAGAGAAAATCAAAACCAAAATATCGTCTGCAAAAGTGGAAGCATCTATTAATTACAAGAATAGTGAGCCATTTTCCCTCTAGGCAATTTAAACATGCATCCAAGTATTGTAAATGATTCACTATATTTTTTTAAAAACCTCCTGGGAATTTAATTCTTCTGACCAAAGGTGGTCATTGGCAATTCAGACAATGGTATTGCAAACAGGATTTTTTTATTGTCAATGAGAGATTAGTGTTCATTATTACTATTTGCTGATTTGCTATTTAAGAACTGCACAAATATTCCAAGTTTTAAAAAATAGAGGCTTTTAAAGTGGATGCTATAGGTATAAATGAGAAAATCCTTCTTACTGAGTGCCTGAAAGCCAATAAAGAAGCTTCTAAAATAAGACCAAATAAAAGAGAGGCAACTGTCTTTTTTTTTTTCTCTTTATTAGTCTGAAACCAGGACTGAAACCAAAAGCTTTGGAAGCCAAGTTGTGCTTCAGAAAATGGGCACTGGCTCATCATTTCCAAGATCAGTTGAGGTCGGTTTTATCCAGTAAAGCTGGGAGTTTAACTTCTAGGCACCAACATCTCAACCATGTATGCTAAGTCTTGTTTTTGTAGTGAGTGAAGAGCAAGTTACACAGTTAAGGAGTGATTTATCTTGACCTGTTGTAAACATCTAAAATGTGACAGCTGAATTGGCCTAAAAAGTTTTGGCCTGTTTCTGTTGCCTATCTATAAATGCAGTTTAGACTAACTTAGAGGCAGATGTGTCTCCTGTAGATATCTCAAGTTATTTCAGAGAAATTCATACCGTAAAAATTGCATATTCCATCTTTTTGGCTCTGCAGTAGTGTTAAAATCACTCACCTAAACTGACAAACGAGTGCAGACTTTTTCCTAATCAGTGTGGATTTAAGTTCAAATTGGAAATCTTCACTGTCAGGCTAGAAACAGAGATTATTTGAATTGAAAGTAACGAACTTTCTCCATTTCTCCACATTCTCCACTTTTCTTTTAGCAGCTATGTAGCTAAAATGTAAATATTCATTAATTCATTTTAGACTACAGTTGAAGATCAAACCGGTATATTAAATTTCTTATATGGAGATAACACTATATATTTAAATATCATTAAAACATATTTTAGAATACTTATAAGGAAGATGGGAAGATTTTCATTAACACCAAATGCAAGGAGTTAGAGAAAGCAAGCTTTCTAGCTTAGTCAGGAGGACATTTGAGTAGAATGATCAGAAACCTGGGTCTTGATCTGCAAATCTTATCATAGTTCTAATATTGTTTACTTCTTTTATTCCAGAATGCAAAATACAGAGCCAGTTCCTTTATGCATCTGGACCTTAAAATCAAAAACAGAACAAGATGTGACAGGCAAGTCTCAATACAAGGTTGACAATGACACAGATGGCAGCGACGGATATCCAAACTTTTGTAGTTTCCAAAGGTTTGTTACTGTTATTTTTTCCAGTTTAGAGAAAATGAGATACTGATGAATCACCAACAAGACACTTGCCTAGAAAGACCTCTGCTTCTTAAGATTTGTTTGAAAAAACCAAAAACCTTAAGAGAGTTTTATGTATGTATTAAAATATGTATCATGTTATATTACAGTTGATGTTACTGCTTATTATGAATCTGTGAAAAACAGAGCAAGCCTGTTCTAGATAAGTCAGTAGTAATGTTTTATGACATTCGAACTGACATTTTGCAGGCACCACAGATTCAATTAGATTAGCTATTTCAGTATCTTTTGAAAATTGTAAACATTTCCCCAAAATGTGCTCTATATATTGTGCATTATATGACATGATGTTACCTTTTAAATTCTGGTACAATCCTAAACAAATGCCATCCTTTGTTTAGACAACATTATGTGCTGCCTATAAACTTTCATGCCACCTGCATGAATCTGAGAGCAGAATTCATAATGACATGGACACTGCCTAATCTAGGGTAAATCTTTTACTCCCTTCTAGTGGGATCTTTATCAGCAATGACCCAGAATGACAACCAATCAGTGGAACAAAAAGCTTGTATAGAGAGACTGAAACGTTCAGTGAGTCTGTCCTCCTCCCACTTGATGGCTACATCTCTATTCTCAAAATGTTTCCAACTGAGTGTTTGGGCACATTATGCTTAAGGCTCACACAGATGCAGAGAATAGGGAGGCATTGTATTTCCATTTTTTGTGTCTTTATGTTCCTTAGAACTACATGGACAGAATCTTAGCTAGTGTGGATATCTGCAGCCCTAAGCAGCCTACTCTGATGCATCTTTCTTGCTGTTATCTGCACAGAGCAATGCAGAGTTTCTGCACCCTAATTATTTTTAGAAGAATTTTTTTTCATAAACCAGACTGCTGTATGCATACATCTATTTGTGTTCTTATCTATCTTGAGAAAATATATTTTATAAAACCCTTTCAGTGCTGTAACAGAAAATTGTCATGAAGTTACCTCACAGTATTTAATTTCAACATAATTTATACCTCTGATCTCTGTCTTCAAATAATGTTCTTCTATTATGAATTTGATTTAGGTTCTTTGCTGTTGAATGTGTTGTGAAAACATCCTGAATTACATTATATTTTTTTTTTTCTGTCTTGTAATTGTTCTGTTACAGGTGAAACTGTGACTGACCATATTTAGGACTAAGGAATGAATGAGTAACCATATACCCTCTGTCCTTCAGTGGCTGCATAATGAACCTTAAAACCTAGAAAAGAACATGGAATGGCAAGTTAGATTTTCACTTGGAGTGATTAATTCTAGGGGTATTGAAAGGACATTCATGAGGTATATATGGAACCTTAATTCTTCTGTCTATATTATGCCAAACAGGGCAATTCACGAAGGGGAGGATAAGCCATGTATTATGGAAGGCAGCAGTAAAATGACTTCCCCCTACAGCAAAGGGAAAGCAAAAAAAGAAATGTTTCTGTATGTCCCTGGGCTCACCCTAGCACAGGGCTAAGTTTAAAAGCTTGGTCTTACTCTCTTTGAGTAGAGTTTTTAATCTGTTTTAGCTGCTTTGCCCTTGGAGTGAATTAATAAATTTTTCTGATGGAAATAGAGTGTCCAAGAATCTATCTGACTATTGTGGTCACTATAACAGTAAGAAATTTTGACTCAATAGTTGTTTACAACAAATACAAATTAAATAAGACACGTAAAAAAGAGAATAAAAATGTTAAAAGAATAGAGAAGCTAAAGGAAAGCAGGAGTAACAAACAAAAATTAAAAAAAAAAAACCAGCAAAATCAATAGACATGCTGATCTACTCAGTTTTATGATGGAACTTTGGGGGAATAGGCAGAATTTGGTCTATTTCATGTCTGTAGTTATAATGGAGAGATGATATAGACTACAGTAACTTATGGGGTTTATCTCATACATGTGAATGTCTCATAAGTTATTAGTCCCAGAAGCCATAATGAGTTAAGTCACACTTCTCTTACATAGCCTCCAAAAATTCTAAGTCCCTCTAAGCCATGAGCAATATCATTAACTCAGCACGTTTTCATTCTTAGAGATCGTATCCAGATTTTGAGAATTTTTCTTATACTTCACCAGTGATGCATGAAAACTAGTAATGAATATGAGAATGTACAGCTGATGCAAATACTCTGACCTACATAGCTCTCTATGTAGCCAAGAAAATATTTCTCTTTTTCTTCATTTTAATCCAACCAAGGACTAAGTTGAACTCCAGATGTTTACAAGATCTATTCTTAAAAGTGTAACTTTTTCAAGGTGCAATGTATCCACTGTTTTTCAATGGCTTTCATAAGCCACTGGATATTGTTGTGCAACTAAGAGATTTTCTTAATTCTTTCAGCAGAATGAATTTATGATCCAGGCACTCTGAAATCTAAAAACCTTTGATTCTTGTGTACCCTACCTCTGGGTGGCCTTTTCTTTTCTATTTATTCCATCTGCAATGTTTTTTAGGCTACAGTTGAAGATCAAACTGGAATATTCTTACACGGAGATAAGACTATATATTTAAATATAATTAAAACATATTTTAGAATACTTATAAGGAAGATGGGTTGACTCAATTTTCATTAACACTCACTGTACATTACTGTATGTGTTTAGTCTCCTCAGCTAACTGCTAAAGAATAGCCTCAGTGGAATAATTCATGATTTATAAAGAAGTAAATGAAAAAAAAAACGATGAGTGGTAATTTCAGCTTTTCTAAGGCAATTAACTAGAATTTCTCCTCACTAGCATTAAAAGTATTTCAGTATGGTGGAAAGGAAATCTAAAGCTTATATGGAATTACACAGGTAGTTATTGTTACTGTTGTTTTATTGTTGTTGTGGGGAAGAGTCTATTAGGATGGGATTTTACATGAGGTGGTCTAGTTACCAGTTCTTAGTTATCCTTTGTTGGGTTGGGGGATTATTTGTTTGTTTGTTTTAGTTCAGTATCATAATTTAGAAAAAAAATGCCAAATTTTATAACTAAATCAGTACAAAACCTCTCTAGCACTTGAAAAAGTTCTTGTGTTATTTGAAATTTCTTGGCCTTCTCATTTTTATTCTGGTTGTGGTCATTTGTCCTACATTTCAAAGACCAAGAACTTATAATTGGTTTCTTGTACTGTCATCAAGTACATTTCAAAGGATTTACCTGATTTTAAAAAAATGTATTGACAAAGGAATAAAGAAGGTTTATTTCAGCTCCTTCTCTGAAAAGGGAATGCATGACCCAGACAACACCATGTACAGTTCAGAAGTGAGGCTTTTAATTTTTAGCGTGCTTTGCTGAGGCAAGGCAAACTGGCAATCCAGTAAGGGTTCACGTAACAGGCCCAAAGGGTGGGTATCATTCACAGGCATCTGAAAAGGACCAAAGAGAATTTAACAAATCAGGTTATTTCTAGACCATTCTGGGCCATTTCTAGCCAGCCTGCCATGTTTTCTCCAGAAGGCAAGAGAGAACTCAACTGAGTTGAATTGCAGTGTTTTCTTGGCTCAGAATAATCCTTCAAATTGTTCTTGTTTCTACTGAAAAATAAGTCCCATCTCTCAGGAAACAAGGATAATACAAGCTTTTACTGAGAAACCAGGGATGAAATGCCCAAAAGTTTGGTCTGTTCTAATCAAGACTTGGGTTGCATTTTTAGTATTTATAAACTTTTAGGGAAGTAAGCGATTTCAGAAAAGATTATATAGAGGAAAAACCCCAAAATTAGTAATATTTCTAATTTGAAGAGAATCTAACATGCAGCTCTTTTAAGTCAATACATAGACTAGTTTAATGTATAGGACTATCTGACATTATTAGCAACAATGAGAATATTTCTCAAGAACCTTCAAGAAGGTTTTTACAATAAATGAGATGAGGAAGTGCATGCTTACAGTTCACAGATAAATTTGTTAACAAGCCAGTAAATAGTTCAACAGGTAAAATTTAAATCCTGAGGAAGCTGGAAAATCCAAGTAGATATAAGATCAGATTCACTCATTTTTTAAATCAAAATACATTTCTGACACATTTAATAGACTTTTTGTTTAAATGTAAGTAAATTTAACTATGGGTAAGTATAAGAAAAGGAAAAATATCAAAGAAGGATGAAGTAGATATATATGAAGGGGTGCACTCTTCGGTTGACTAACAGTTTTAGGGAAGAATTAGACTTTTTGATTCAGAATAAGGGCTAAATATTTGAATATGCACAACCTAGTTTCATCTAGTTTATGTTTATACACAGTACATTTTCTCTGTTTAAAAAAAATTTAATAATTAACTTTCCATGCTAAAAACAATAAATCTAAATCAATCTATTTATCCCATTTTTAGTTTTGTTAATTCTCTTACTCAAGACTTCAACGGAAGTAATAGAATTTTTATAGAGTTAGCAAACTTGGGTTGTCTTGCTGGGTGAGCAGATATATATATACATATGAAGCTTGCCAAACCTGTGAGCCGTGATGAAGGAGCTTAATTAAAGTTCATGGACAAATTAAAAGTGAAAAAAATAGAACAGCAAGAAAGGCATTAATTAAGAAAATCTGTATCTTAAAAAGAGCAGACCCAAGGGTATCAGTACAGTAATAAGTAACAGCAGGGGTGACCATCAGACAGAAGATAAAATAGAGTAATATGGGGTAAGAGAGCAAGCTGTCCAGGTGCAAAGTTGTTATGAAGTCCATGACTAAGGCTCAAGAACAGCACTGAAGTGCTTAGTTGGAGCACTGGAGTTGTGTGGGAAAAGCTATCCTCTACCTGTGCCAAGAAAAAGTCCCATGAAAATATGTGTTTGAGCTCAGAATGATTTTCGTTTATCTTTTTCACAGCAGTATTATAATTCTACGTTCTTGCATGGCTTTTCTTAGACTTTCAGATCCATTTAATAAATAAAAAACAAGGTGTATATTTAATGCAAAACAAATAAACAGTATTCTGTTACACTGAAGAGAATACATTTCTGACACTAAGATTTTTCATTAGGGTTCATTGGACAATATGCTTTTCAGGATACTTTTACATTTGAGCCTTCACAAAAACTGCTCTTGTATCTTCTAAATTCCCTACATTTTTCTTATGAACTTTTTGAAGGCTATCTCATTTTCTTAGGAGTTAGTGAGATCTTTTCCTGCTTCATCTCCAGCCCTCCCCCCTGTTCCCCTCAGCTTCAACAGGTTTGTAGAATCATAGAATTGTTTAGATTGGAAAAGACCTTTAGGATCACCAAGTTCAAACACTGACCTAGCACTGCCAAGTCCATTACTAAACAGTGTCTCTAAGTACCACATGTACATGTCTCTTAAGTATTTTTAGGGATAGGGACTACACCTCTTCCCTGGGCAGCCTATGCTAATGCTTGACAACTCTTTCAGTGAAGATATTTTCCCTAATAGACAATCTAAACTTCCTCTGGCACAATTTGAAATTATTTTTCTCTGTCCTATCCAGCAAGATGAACCAAGTTCTTTTGCTCTATAGAAATTTTACTGACTGGGAGAAGAGACAAATCCACCTCACTATAACCTCCTTTTAGACAGTTGTAGAAAGCAATAAGGTCTCTCCCAAGCCTCCTTTTCCCCAGGCTAAACCACTCCAGCTCCCTCAGTCACTCCTCATAATGCTTGTGCTCCAGACAGACCTTCCACCAGCTTTATTGCCCTTCTCTGGACATGCTCCAGCATCTCAATGTCCTTCTTGTACTGAAGGGTCCAGAACTGTGCCAAGTACAGAGGGAAAATCCCTGCCCTAGTCCTTCTGGCCACGCTATCTCTGATACAGGTCAGGATGCCATTAGCACATTCCTGCTGTTGACCAGCACCCAGAGGTCCTTTCCCCTGGGCAGCTTTCCAGACACTGTTCCCCAAGCCTGTAGTGCTGCATGGCACCCAAATCCAGGACCTGGCACTAGTGGTGAGTGACCTGACTATTGATCCATTACTGTAAAATCTACAGATATTCACCATAATTTCTCTCTAGAGGAGAAAAATACACTACTATATATTTGGCTCATTTAATTTTCCTGTATACATATTTCTGTCTGTAATAGGTGGTTCATTAGAGATGTTTACACTGTTCCTGATGCTCGTTGAGAGGAATCTCATGCTGTTTCATGCTAATGGGAAACTGATGAAACTTTGCTGTTTCAAGCAATTAATATTAACAATTTTTTATCACCACTGTAGTTGTCATTCTGTTCTGTGGTGACAGCAGCTGTAGTGAGACTGTGGTAAAGGCAAAATAGGCAGTGGATCAGAAAATATTTTGTAGTCTCTGTTAAATTCTTGTCCTGAATACAACTGCTTTGTTTATGAAACAAAGATAGCTATGATTTAATACAACATATAGATATTTAAAAAAAATCACTTGAAATGGATATTAATCAATTCAGGACAAAAATTCATTTTTAGCTGTGGTACTTTTAATAAGCTGTTTGATTTTAACTGTATCTAGTTAAAATCAATTGTTAAGCTGATTTATGTAAAAATTGTAATAAGTATGTGTCACATGTTTCTTTTCCTCACATTCTTCCATAATAGAGACCATACTGAAGAAGATGGTAAATGTCCCTCAATACCACCTATAGATATTTTTCACTATTTTTTCTGATTCTGCTTTCACTTTTCTCCAATTCTAAAGCAGCTGAAAATCCAGCTATTACAATGGTGTAGGTATAATATTTTTGTCTGGAGGTCCAAGAGTGTTTCTTAATGTGTTATTTAATATTTTACTTCATTATATAGCTAAAATAAACAACACTAAGATTGTAGATCTAAGACAACTTATTTTCTGGAGTTTTATTTTCTCATAGACAGCACAAAAATAAACTCTTTTTATAAGGTCATGTGACATTTATACAAATGTGACTTCTTTTTCAATTTGTCCCTAAACCTCTTCCTCTCTTTGCTTAAATGCAGTATTTATTTTAACCTTGAGCTTCTTGAGACCTGAAGCAGAAAGCTTCAAAGTGTTATAAAAACCATATCCTTTTTAAATCTAACTCATTTGAATGCAAGTTCTTTACAAGCTCAAAGAGTGCTGGTTGTTCTCATTGAAGTTTATAATGCCTTAGATATTCAAGTCAGCTTTATGCCTTCCATTTGTTATGCAGATTTGCAAACTTTATACATCACATGGTTTATCTACATTAATACAGTTTTCACTAACAGGACTTACAGGAATAGATGTATACTCTAAAGATGCACATTTTTAGTACCTTGAATTATCATAAAAACATAAAAATAGTGTGTATTGCTCTACTCTAATCAGACTCATTTTTATGTGGTTGTTGAAAGCCCTTTTACATTCCATTCTGTGTCTGGAGGTCTGTATAAAACCAATTGAGAAAAAAACCAAAGTGAAGACACCTGCTGGCTTATAACACAAATACTAAAATATCTTAGAGCCTGCTGAAAGGAGAATTGGAACAATATGTCATTACTGAAGGCTCACTTGCAAGTTCTAATGTATTATAATGAAAACAGTATGACAAACCTAATGAGACAGTGAAGATTTGGGTAATTGTTCCTACAATGTATAGTAACTTTTCCAGCCGTTATTGGCAAACATAAAACCTAATGAGATTTTATTAATTTAAATGCAGTACATCTGCAAAACATTTCCTTAGTTGCAGTCTCCTCTGCTAATCTCCCTTCCCACACGTACTTGATCCTTTTAAGTTAATTGTTCTGCATAGTACACTTTCTAAACAAAACATACAAAGCACTTCCCATAAATGTGCATTAACTTATTTTGCCAAGGCTTACTTTTTGTGGGTACACTTCCACATTGGTTGGGTAGGTTACAGCTTCTTTCCTCTCTGTGAAAATGTCTATAATGAAACTTGTATTTTTACTTGGAATTTGATTCAGGCAGCATCTTCACACAGAGCTCAATTTTGTCACTGTTCTTCACATTACTCTTCCAGGAGTCCTATGGAAGCAATTCACATTTTGAAAGAGTAATATTTACTATGACTGAATAAGGTCAGTATAGTCATACTTTAGAACTTCAATTAATTTTTTTTATACAAGCTTGTTGATAACTAAAACATACATCATGTTTATTATCTGGCTTTTTATTTCCTCAGCTTAATAAAGCCAAAAAGTTTTAAGGAAGATTTCATAAATAATCTACCATCTGATGTAAAGTTTAATTGTGTACTTAACATTTCTAACTCTAACCAAGCATGAAAACATCAATAACTAAAT
The DNA here is from genome assembly GCA_013398075.1 of Notiomystis cincta. Taxonomy (NCBI): domain Eukaryota; kingdom Metazoa; phylum Chordata; class Aves; order Passeriformes; family Notiomystidae; genus Notiomystis; species Notiomystis cincta. The sequence continues at coordinate 19,119 of VZRX01007742.1, forward strand.
TTTGCTATTATCATTTCTTTCAGTAACTACTGATTAAACTGTGTGTGTAACTGGGATCTTCCTCGGTATTTTCATAGAAATGTTGATCTCAGATAATTCTGTGTTTTGTTTTTGGAATTCTTCTCATGGAAACCTCATCAGTAGCTCAGGTTCAATGGTTTGGAAAAAGAGGTTTTGTTCATTCCTTCCAAATCTCCCTTCTGCTGTATTTGAGCTATCAAAATCCTTCAGGTCCAGGAACTGAATGCTGTCTTTGACCTGAACTCCTTTACAGACACTTCTGTTTGGCCTATCTGTATTCTTTCTGTTCATTAGTCCTGAAAAAACACCATTGTTATGCAGCTACATATCTGATTAATTTTTTAAATGTTCATATAGTCTTTCTTAATGCTTGCTTTGATAATTTAAAACACCACTACCTTCCTGGAAATGTCTTCAATTGGAATTACTATACCAGTGAAGGTGTTCTGTGCTTACCATGTGATGACAAACACCAAGGATGACAATACCCTTTGATAGGCTCTTTTATCTTTTTGGTTATTAAAGGAGAGTTTGGGGTGGGGTTTGTTTGTTTCTCATATTTCTGCCATCTTCTGTATAATTTTGGGGTTGCAGTTTCCTTGAAGTACAAGCTGTCTCCCTGCCTCATGTTTGTGTTGTGCATGTACTAAAGTGATATATGTGAATTTATCTGTCATAAATAACCCCAAACATAGATATCTAAATTAGTAATAGATATATAGATGGATGAATCTATATATTCCAAAGTAGATATATGTTAGTTGTGCTGTGTACTCAATGGAAAGCCATAGGACCTCATTAGAGAGGCATCTAGCAAAGATCAGATAGATGAGTTGCCTTCTGAAGCCACTATTTCTCCCCACTACTTATAAAAGTAGTAAATAGTAGCTAGACCTTGATATTCCATTTCATATCTATCTATTTGTATTTCCGGTGTAATGAATCCCAAACATAACATTACAGACAGCTTCACTCTCTTCCTTCTCTTTGTTATTGTATACAGTTAATTTATTTCTGTAACTAAGGAAATATCTTTCAAATAAATTAATTTCATCTTTTAGTATAAAATCTTTCTTAAAAGTGTAAAAAAAGGTCTGATTTTAATTATTTTCATGAAAAACAAATATATACAAAAGTGTTGCCCTTGCCATAATGACTGATTTGTTACTCAATCACTCAGAATTAAATGCACTTCAGATAGTGCTGATTTCTGGTTCATTTTCTCTGTTGTATTTAGTGCTGGATCTTTTTCAAGTTACAATGTCATAAAAGGATGACAAGAAAAGTCTTGACTTTGCAGTCTCAGATGAAAGAGCATTTCTGGATGAAGGTACCCATAACACACTGCCAAATCATGGCACAAAAAGCAATAGACCTGTCATGAAGTTCAAAAATTATATTGTCTCTGCTAGAATAACTGGGAAGAGATCATATTCACTTTTCCCCTGAGTTTTGCAGGTCATTTTGGATTTATAGCATCGCTTTTTATTATAGTTTGTAGAACTTTTAGGGACTGTAGTCATTTTTATCAATTATTCTTTCACTTGGTTGGAAAGTCCTGCATCACAATATCACAAAATGTGACAAAATTAATTAAGTATTTCTCTTAATTGAGCATCATACTTTTTCATGCCCTTGACACATATTCTAAGAGGCAGGACACAGACAGGACTCAAAGCCAAAGTGAGTTGCAGATTTAGAAGGCATGCAGCACCCATGTGTACAGGAGGCAGTAACAGGAGATATCTTTCTTGTAACCTAATTCCTATTGGAGCCATATCTGGCCATAGCTAGACTCTGATCTGAATCCTTCACTCCTCTGGTAAAATATGGAAAATTAACTGTTCTGCTCTGACCAACTTATATATTCTCTTAGTCTATATGAAAATCAAAATTTCTACAAAGTGTCTGACTTTCCTAAGTAGGAATAATTTGAACTCTGCAGTTGGAATTGGGAGTGTTTGGGGATATGACAAAGGATGAGACCAGGCAGTGTCTTTCTACCTATGCTGCTAATAGCCATAACTGCTAAGGATTATGCAGACCAGTGATTTACTGCTGTCAGGCACTTCCTAATAGAGATGAGAGCATCTGAAGAGGGATACACTACTAAAACTCTCTCAACCAAAGTGCATAAATACAAGTCTCTTTTTTGCTAGCAAATTGTTTTCATTTTTGTTTGAGCGTTAAGGTAAAATGCTGAATATTTGTATAATAACTAGATCAATGCATTTTTGTTATAATGATTCTCCTTAGTTCTATCAGCACTGCATATTGTCTGAAAAGACATCTTAATGCAAAAGCTCCAGTAGAAGCTCATATTCATATCTTCCCGTGATCTACTCTGGATAGCTCAGTTTGTAATCTTGCACCATTTGTATGGCTGCATGCTGCCAAAGGCAGGCAGAGGAGTGTCTGCCTTTAGCAAGCCCCTGTAGACTAATTGTAGAGTAAAGTATATTAAATAACCAGTAGGAAAAAAATAAAAAAGAAGAGAGTCTGCCAGGCAGGACAACAGCCAAGGGAGACTTTAATCAGCAACCGGCAGCCTCCCTTTTACCCCAAAGACTGCATAAATGAGAAAGGTTTTGGAGGCCTGCCAGGGAAAAGGAGTGCTGAGGTTAGTAGAAGCATGACAGTTTCCATTTTTCTCAATCCCTCCTCCTCACAGATTCACAAGATTTCCCTCCTATATTATGCAGCATTTATTACTATTATTATTATTATTATTATTATTATTATTATTATTATTACTATTATTATTATTATTATTATTACTACTACTACTATTGATGTTGTTGCTACAACAAGGATAATAAAAAATCATCATTAATAATAATAATTATTATTATTATTATTATTATTTTGCTACATAAAGGATAGTACTCATGTCATGCCTGAAATTTTTGATTCCTAAAATCTGAAAGAATTACAAACAGAAAAGTTTCACAAGAAAATATATTCTTGTTGGAATCTATGGAAAAGACTGTTGTTACTTCCAGAATATCATTTTGGTTTCTGTTGGGGGAGATTCCTGGAGGTCTTAAAGCAAGACCAAATTAATTTTTAGATAAGGTTTTTCAAGGGCTTTTTCACCAATATACGACTGTAATTTCTGCTTTCATTTTAAAAGACAACTCCCATAGTCCCCTTCACCTGAAAGATGAATTTTACTTTCCTATGGTTCTTCCTGTGCCTTGGCTGTACACTTTGCTACATAAGGTTTAGTATTTTAATAATAGTGAGTGTACCTATGCTTTTGCAGACTGAATGTTAACATCTAGCTAACACTGTCCTGAGCCTTAATGCAGCCTGTCTTCACTGCGTTCTTCATGATTGCAAACATGGGGATCAGTCTGTTTTAACTCACCAGTTTTCCAGCGAGGGAAATCCCAACAGACTAGAAACAGGTGCTGTAAAATATCCCATACCTGTCTGTATATAGGCTGGATGTGACCAGCCAACCCTGTTTTTCCTCTCCACCAGCCATGCCAAGCCAGCTGCCCAGCAAGTGACAAATGTACACCTATGCGAGCCAGGCTAAATAAGGGCTGTCTGACTTCACCTATTTGCATCTAAAAGTAGTAAAAGTAGTCCCAGTGGTAATCAATTAGTAGAGGGATTTCAGGTGAAATGATCTTAAGTGCATGATAAATGCAATTTGTCTTTAAGCTCTTTAATTTATCACATAGATAGCTCCATCACTTACATAATGCGTAGATGATAGTATATCTCTTAGTGTAACCTTATTTCAAACACTAGGGATTGATTCTACTGTACTCTGTACTCTGTACTCTGATCTTTGACTGTATTTGTAGTAAAGAATTCAGATATATTTAACAACTGATCTGGTTAGTTTTTTCTTTCCTTTCTAGATTTTAGTAAGCATTTTTGGCCAAGAGACTGGTATCTGGTTCTTATTAAAAACCTCATTCATGTTCATGTTGCTGTAAACTGCTGAATGCAAACAACTGTGTATTTTCTCCAATTCAGACAAAAATCTGAGTGTTATATATATGCCCTTCTATGTGTGTCCCCATTTTATGTCAATCTAAATAAATAATATGTGTATATTTTACACTGTGTTGCAATATCAACCAAGCCTGGTTTACTTTTTAAGCAAAATCCCCATTGCCAAAACCCGTAAAGCACAATTTGACCTCTATGTACCATATATTCTAGTTTAACTTGTGAGTTTTTGTGGTGCTTATTACTTAAAAATCTGACCTTTATTAGAAAATAATTTACTTTTCTACTTAACAGGAATGACCTACCAAATGAAGAACAGATGATCACATGATACAAACCAGGACTTCAAAAGAGAAACTAAATTTTCTATCCATTTACTATGAGGCGTGTCATACCTAATTCACATGGTGTTTTTATAGATGTAGAATAACGTGCAATAAATTAATAGTTTAAACACCACTCTATTCCAGAATAATCAATCAAAAATGACAGCTGATTGATTTCTTCTTTTAGATGAGAATTTACCCATTGCCTAATTGATTTTAATATTTTTCAAAAGGTGATTTGAAAGTCATATGCTTAAAGAAAGCTAATATATTTTTTTTATATACTTGCAAAGCTAGTATATTTTTTAAAGTACATATAGAAGGAAGACTAATTTTGGCTACTAGTGTCTCTTCCCTTCTTCTTAGTATAATGTGAGAAAATCCTCAATTTCAAATTCACAGCCAGAAAATACACCAATAAATTTAGGAGGAGTTTCCAAGAAGTTTCAGTTTTAAAAGTTTGCAAATGTTTTCCTGTTGACTACAACTTCTGAACTTCAGTTGACATATTTCTTTTGAATGCAGTAGTGAATGCCTGCTATACTATGAAGAAAAATAGGTGAAAAACTCCCTTGGGTCCTATGATTGTAGAACTCAGGTACTATAACTAGCAAGAAACAGATGGCTCCAGAGCACAGAAGCATTTTTAAATAAACATTAATACAAGTTGGGATAAAATTCTTATTAGGAATGCAGTTTTAATCATGTTAACTGTTGTTGACATTGGTACTTAAAACTGTTTCATAGATCCTAACAAAAAGAAAAAAAATCTAATTAATGTGAGATATGATGAATGTATACTATTAACTCTATTATTTACAGTAAATAGTCATCTCCTGAAAAAATGAGTATTATTTTGGTTTCATGAAACATAGTCTATAAATATTTTTAATTGCTTTCATGATAGTTTCAGTCTGCTTGTTACTAATGTCTAGTCATTTACTTGTTCTAAAATATGTTTGCTGATTTATAGATCATACTAACCTCAAGTATCTTCTGTAAGGAAAGCTGTGATTCTTTGGCTATGTAATCATAAGTGTTTAATTGACCATTAAAAAAGGCAGCCATTTCTTTATAGTCAACTTGACTAGACATAGAAACCCAGCATTTTTTATTAGTATATTCTAATAATTATGCTACAGTACTGAAGTGCAATATTATAAGGGATGGCAACAGTGCACCACCTAGAAGGTCAGCTTTAAAATAATCTTTCAGTCTATTGTTTTCTCTGGGTGAGCAGCTTTGTCACAAATTCACAAATAGCACAGGAAATGTATCAATCAGTCTCTTTTCCTAGGCTATGACACATAAGATTACATTTTGAAGAATTCATTGCTTCTTAGATTTTTTTCATTCTACCTACAAAAATAATATCTAACCTGATTGCATCACTGAGATGATATTTAAATTCCCAAGAACTGTTTTCAAACCTGTATTTTAGTTTAGGCATATCCAATAGAACAATGGCAAATAATTAAAAAATGTGCAGACTCACTTGTCTAATAAGTAAATTTATTTATTTAATAAACACAGTTAAACTCACCAGTTTGAAGTTTAGAGCTGGACAATAAGAAGAGGGTAAATCTTATCTTCCCAATGGAAGATACTGGTGTATTTGTGTGTTTCGTGTGCCAGGGGAAGTTTAGTTTTGATGTTACGAAAAAATTATTAATAGGAAGGTTTGTAAAACATTGAAACAGGCTGTCCAGTGAAGTGGTGGAGTCGCTACTCCTGAAATTGTTAAAAAAATATGTGGACATGGCACTTAGAGACATGGTTTAGTGTTGAACATGGTGGTGGTACTGGGTTGACTGTTGGATGTGATAATCTTAAAGGTCTTTTCCAACCCTGACAATTCTATGATTCGATGGTTCATTTAGCTCCTGCTACCTTTGCACATGGCCTTCAATTAATGTTTTGTTTTATTCTGTACTGCAGTCACATGTACTTGGATTCACTGAACACCTGTTGAGAAGGACAGTATTGATTTCTGGATTTCTGTTGGCAGTTCAGTTCCATATTCAGAGCTTAAGAGCAATCCTGCCATGACACTTCTATACTGAGAGGAAAAATGCTGGAGTGTGTGTGATGAATGTGCCTGACTTGAGTATAACTGCATCTTTTAGTTTGGGAAAGTTTAGTCACTTGGGCTCTCAGCTCACCCATGAATTTAAAATGTCAAGGTAGTCAATAGGGGAGTCTACCTTTGAGCTGTGGGATTTGAAACACAAGACAACTGGAAGCCCATGTGCCAGACTCAGAAAAATAATTAGATATTTCAATTTTAGAGAACCATTGTTATCTGGCAGACTCATTTTGCCAGAAAATTCCTTCACTCTGCTGACATGAGTCCTATTCATCCGAGTACATGCTGATGCCTACAATATAGATGTCCAAATCTCAGCTAATCATGTTAGATACCTTTATATTTAAAAGATACCTTTAGGGCATGGTTCATCTCATCCTAAAGCAGACATAGACATTCAGCCAGATGAATTAGGCTCTTGAAGTACTTATTGCTCTCCATTGGCTAGAAAATGACTCTGTAATGACTAGCTGGAATGTAAAAGTCTGTGTTGCAGGTGTCTACATTTAGATGAAATTAATTTCTTCCCAAGGATGGCTTTCAGCTGCCTCATAGTGCCATGTGTGATTTCTTTTTTGCTGAGGCACCTCACAGTGTTGTTAGATATGAAATAAGATGATCTAAAAAATAGCATTATATAACCTCTCTTTAAGTAACTGAATTCCTCCACAAAATCTTGAATATCTACTTTAACTTCTAGATGGATTTATAGTCTATAAGGAGTAAAGGGAAATTGAATTTTTCACAACCATTCACAAACTGGAACAATTCTGAAAGCCAGGAAAATTCTAGCATACAAACTATCCTTGTTATCTGGAAAACGGCGTAACTTCTAACAAACCCAAAACTAAAGATTTTTTTTTGAGCTTCCTTTTATTCTACAAAAAGAGGGTTTGTATAGATCATCTTAAGACAGTTGAAAATTTATAACAAGACTACTTACAAGTTTTTCTCAAACTTCACATAGAAAAAAAATATTTTCAGTTATCTATCCCCCCGTAATTTAAGACTTGTACATATTATATTACCTTGGAACCCAGAAAACATTTCAAGCCATTTACTTTACAGGACACAACCTTAGTCCTCCTCATTATAGAATAATATAGAATGGTTGGAATTGGACAAGACCTTAAAGATCATCTTGATCATTGGATTTCTGGGTCCTTCCTGCCATGGACAAGGACACATTTCACTAGACCAGGTCACTCAGAGCCTCATCCAATCTGGCCTTGGACATTTTCAAGGATGGGGCATTCACAACTTCTTTGGGAAACCTGTTCCAGTGTCCCACCAACCTCACAGAAAAGAATATTCTTCTCAAATCTAGCCTAAATCTCCCCTCTTTATTTTTAAAACCATTCCCCCTTGTCTTATCACTACCTTCCTATGTAAAAATTCCCTCTCCTGCCTTCTTCCTAGGCCCTTTTAGGTACTGGAAGGCTGCTATAAGGTGTCTCAGGATCCTTCTCTTCTTCAGACAGAACAGCCCCAACTCTCTTATCTTGTACTTCATGTTTCTGCCATCATTAGTGGCCCAGAGCTGGACACAAAATTCCTGGTTGGGTCTCACATGGGCAGAGTATGGTGGGAGAATCATCTCCCTTGACCTGCTGTCCACAGTTGTTTTGATGCACCCCAGGGTGCAGTTTTCACAGGGCTGTGAAAACATACTGCTGGATTATGTCATCCATGAGAACCCCATCTCCTCCTCCACAGGGCTGTGAAAACATATTGGTGGATTATGTCATCCATGAGAAGCCCAGCTCCTCCTCCACAGGGCTGCTCTTGATGAATTCTTCTCCCAGTACTCATGTCTGGGATTGGCCTGACCCAGGGAGTGCACCTTGCACTCGGCCTTTTTAAGCCTCATGGGCCCATTTCTGAAGCTTGTCCATGTCCCTCTGGATGGCATCTCTGCCTTCTGTTGTATCAACAGCACCACTCAGCTTCATGCCATCAGTCAGCTTGCACTCAGTCTCACTGTCTATGTCACTGACAAGGATATTAAAGAGCACTGGTCCCAAAACAAAGCCTTGAGGCACACCATTCATCACTGGTCTCCATCTAGACACAGAGCCATTACACACGACACTCTAGTTGGATCCAGACAGCCAACTCCAGCCTAGGCTTCCAATCTATGTCTCTCCAATTTGGAGATAAATATGTTGTTAAGCACCATGTCAAAGGCCTCATAGAAGTCTAGGTACATGAAATTGGTCACTCTTCCTTTGTTAGTCGTAGATGAATGTTGGAAGAACAACAAAGGGCAAAAATAGGTTGAAAAGGCAAGTTTTTGAAAAGACAGGAAATTATCTAGTTGAAAAACTGAGAATAAAACTAGAAATCGAATGGGAAAAACCTTTCTGAAGTGCTTAACACCAAATTTGAACAAAAAACTACTCCAAGTAGTAACAAAACAGAAACTTCAAAACAAGTCAAAAGAAACTTCAGGAGATATAGAGCAGATAAGAAGCTGTTGTGGAATAGGAAAGGCTGGCACTCCCTAGGAAACATAACTAAGAGAAGAGCAAGAGTTTTACAGAGACGATGGTCAACGTTCAAAAGTTTCGGCTTTTCTGTAAAAGTAAATAAAATCAGTATGAATACAGGTGTTAGAATATCAAAAGCAAAGTAAGTTTGTTTTTAAACTAAGAAAATAATACACACATGCCCATCTGTCTTACAGGAACATTATCTGTAACTATCTTACATTTGCAAATTTGAACAGTAAAATTTAAGGAAATGCTGTAAAAAACCTGTTTACTAATTTAACACAGCTGTCTTCCTACAGATATAATGAAGAGTATTTCTAACTACATGATGCAGTTTCACTGCTGATATAGTTATTACTATTGAAAACTTTCATTAGATTCAATGATATAGGTGGAAAAACGGATGCATGTATAAAGTTACTTGAACACATTTTAATTTTTTCATTGAGGATTAACCCAAGAAACATAAAGATGTTCTCACAGTGCAAGCAAATAAATGCTACTCCAGAGAAGTGGATCCTTTCACCCTCTCTTATTCATATCTTCTGAGTGATAAAGAAAAATCACTTATATCATTGTCTTAATGTTTTACCATTAATTATATATCCACTCTTTCCAAAGTGGTGGACTTTTGGTGTTTGTCTTATTTAAAAAAGATGGCCTAGAATTTTGACTGATACTGTAGCAAATGAACTTTAAGTACGTCATATATAACATGATCTTCAAAACCTGACATTTTAGGTGAAAAAATCAGAAAAAAAATATTTAAAACTTTTTCTATGTGCTTCAGTTTTTATTCACAAGGTGTGAAAGCAAACATTAGTATTTTGGAAGTGCCACCATTACAACCTCATAGTTAAGCTTAGATGAAAATTTATAATATTGTCTTCAGAACAAAATATGTAGCAAGAAATTTCCAGGGTTTAGGACCACGCGTTGAATGATGTAGAGAAACAAAATATTGAGTAGGTGCTAATAAATGAATGCCATCTGTTATCTACATTAAATGAGGAAAGGCTCAATTAAAAAGTAGTAGATGATTACATAGTTAAGGTCTGTTATAAGTTATGTTCATGACAGAAAGAGAAGAGATTTAAGGTATGGTAGACCCTTACTGCTGGCATTCCTTAATTTTCAGGCATTCAGTTTCACAATATCAATACTACGCTACTGACAAAGTCTCTGTATGTAATGATCTAAACATATAGACATTTTTCTTTGATTTGAATTAATGACATAAGTGAAAATCATCATATTGAGTATTCTATGGATGCATTTTGTAGGAATACTGCCATGACACGTCTTTGAATGAGAAAAAATACACTGCTATGAAAAAAACTTGTTCTTGAAATAATTTTATATGTGTATGTGTGTGCATATGTTACATTCATACCATATACATATACATAGTCATAATTGTATATTATTCCAGATGATTATGTTATTGTAATTAATATATATTAACATTTATATATAATCCTGTATAACAATGTTGTATTTTAGTACTTTATATATATTTAAATACATATAGTGACATTATTTCTATGGGTGCCATATTCTCCTTTGAACCAGAAAAATATCAGTGGAGCTATGTGTCTCTTCCAAAATTCAATACCTATTTTTAACTCAGCTCAGTTTTTGACATCTAGATATCCCAATTTTGATGTTTAAACCTTTTAAAAATAATCAAATGCAAAAGCAATATCTGGAATTACCTTGAAAAAAAGTAAAAAGTATCTGGAATCCCCTTGAAAATAGTTAAAAGTAGAATACATATATCAGTATATATTTTATTTTGCCAACATATTCTCCTAACAAAATAATATAATAAAATTTTTTCCAAAATATCATAATGATGTTGCATATCTATATATGTTTATGTAGAATGTAAAAAACATTGAGTGCCCTTCTAACTGGCAAGTAATCAGGCATTTATTGGGTAACTGCTAATCTTTTCTTGTGAATCTTCCATTTCTAGAACTGCAAGTGATCAGGTTACATGACTTTAAAACTACCACAACTTTAGATACTAAATATCTAAAAATATGCTCTTTTCCTGTTAGTTATAACAGAGATTCCACCTCTTAGTTTCATTAATTTTCAATTAAATATATTAATTCATAATACATACTTGGTTAGACTGGGAATTATACACAGTCTTTGCCACAGTGCCAGTTACATTTACTTTTCAAAATTATACATTTCCTGCATTTTACAAGAGAATTAAAGATAGTAGGAAAGAAAGCATCACCTTTAGCCATTTTTTGGAATGATTTGGGGATGTGGTAATTAGACTCCCCCTGAGCCTTTTTTCTCCTCCATTTGCTGAAGACCAGTCCTGAAAGTGATTACATCTAGGTAGAGAAAACATGAGAAAATTTAAAGAGATCAGTCAGCCTCAGTAGAGAGAAGAATACATAAGTTGGGAAAGTTATAAAGGTAGAAACTACTGACAAGCTGTTATAGTCTGCAATATCAAGAAGAACTAACTTTTCTCCCAACAGCAAAGAGAGATGATAATTTTCTGTGATTTTTAATGACTAAAAGACGAAGTTTGTATAGAAATGTTCACACAAAGTTTTCATGTGTTTTTCTAAATAGTTTTGTTCCCAAAAAAGTGATACAAAATTTGGCATATTTTTCTGATACAGCTTTGAGGTTATAGCATTGAGGAATGTAAAATATGTAATATATCCTTCCTCTGTGTTTTTGCTAAATAGCCTGTCCACAGACACTTCCAACTACTAAGGTACATTCTTGTCTTCTCTCCTTTCACTGATTCATCCAGAAAACCATTTATAAATCTGTGTTGCAAAGAAATTATGGGCTTTTTCCTAAATTTACACTGTTAGTCAAATGTCAGATTGAACATTCTCAATAGCTATGGTGTGAATGTTAATTATTTCGGTAAGTTTCCACAGATAATTTTTGCAGATAACACCAGATAACAAGAATTTCTGAACATTCAATTTTCTTTATAACAAGAAAAGCAGCTCTAGAAAAATATGAAAATCAAATTTTTATGTAGAATATTTTTAGAACTGTCCTAAACAAATGTGAAGAGAAAAGGAACGGTGTGATTATCTACTTCCTTCATTCGTTCTGACTACAGTAAAAAAATTTTGAAACGATTCAACTCTTCAAGCCCAAAACTTTACAAAATCACTTGCATAACAGATATGGAGAGATAGAACAGCAGTCAGGTGCATTATTTATGTTGTTCTCATTAAAACATGATTGTTTGTATATGCCAGCTTAGAACAAAGCACAGAAATGGAACCGTCTGGATGCAATTCTGTGCAATATGCTCCAGGATGAGCCTGCCTGAGCAGGGAGGTTAGACCAGAACACCTCCCTGTGATCCCTTCCAACCTTACTCATTCCGTGATTCTGTGAGTCTGTGAAATACTTGAAACTGCAAGACCTTTCCACCTTCCACTTTATGTTTATATTGCTTTATTTATTTGTGTGTGACAGGACCATCCTGTGCCTATCTGGAAAAATCCAAAAGCTATTTTTCCTTTGCACCTTAGAATGAAACATATAATTGAAGAAGATGGGGGGTAAAAAGTTTCATAAAAACTGTTTTGTCAAAGCTTTCTGTTTAGGAGAGCTGAAAATGTAAGTATAATTTCAATTTAGGGTAGATTAATTTTACATCTTTTAAGTAAGCAGTTAATCTATTGCCTATTTTCTAGAGTACTGCAGCTAAGTGTTTCTTTCACTGCCAAGACAAGGCACATGTTTGTTTAAAACGTGTTTGCTAATTAATTATTTATGTTGAATGAACAATGCATATTATCCCTTGAAATATTCTTTTCATATTTTCAGAAACAATAAAGACTAAAGGAAACCAGGAGGGAAAGCCAGGAAGTATCATTCCTTGTATTTCTATATTTACTCCTGAGCCCTCAAACTGTCAATGATGTAATGACCAAATTATAAACATGGAAAAAGACATCAAGCTATATGGACATTTATTTTAATCCACTATAAGCATAATATATTTATATACACACATATAGTGATACAATGATAATGTTTGAATGTTCATTGATACAATGAGACTTGTCAACAATGCTGTCATGTGTTTTACAATATTGAGACGGCATGTTAGATTTTACTTCAATATTTTTAATGAAAAGTGGGGTTTATGTGAAGCACATCAAATATTGCAGAATCCCATTTAGTATAAGACAGCACAAAGCATAATAAAATTAGCAATTTTGGTGGAAATTGCTTGATTTTTATCAGAGGTAATTCAGACAACTGTGCTCTTGTCTTATCCTGGTTGTATAGAATTTCTTCACAAAATACATACTAACAAATATAAACTATCAAAGTTTTAAGGAAGTACCATATATGTGAAAACACTGGAACTTCCATGAAAGATCAAATCCTTAGCTGGTACACGCTTAAGTGTTTCTTGGCAATGATTTTTGATTTGTAACAAAATATATGGTTTGGAGATAGACAGGTTGGCTGATATAGCTTTGTCTTTACGCTAGGCCTATGTTCTTTGCAATTAATTCATTCTTCTAAAGAAGGAATTTAGAATTAAAGGAATTAAAGAAATTTCTGATTCATTTTGCTATAAAGAGGGAATAAAATGTTTTGTGTCATTAGATGAGGAAAGTAAATATTCAAGATTTTTTTCCTGTAGGCTTTTCAACAAATTAGAAGTCAGTACTGGTTAACGGTTCACATAAAGAGATTTGTCACTAATAGCTTCTGTAAATTTATGGTAGATGTACTTGGTGCATATAAGATAGGTTATGTGACATTTGTGATGTTTAATATTGAACATGAAATGAAGAAACAAATGTAGGCCACAAGAGTTATAAAAAAATAATTTCTGATAATCTATTTCTTTGAGGTATGAGATTAAGATTACAATTTTCATGACATATTGGAGGCTCTTTCGGTTGTTTATGGACAATGGAGAGTTAAAAATAGGCACATGTTTTTGCATTTTTAAAAAAAATTCTGTGTACATCTCAGGGTGACAGATATGCTTATATTCTGCAGAAATGTGCTTCTGAGTGACAGGAGCCTTGAAACGTTGTTTATGTGTTTAGCTCTGAATATCAAGGACATGATTTAGTAGGAAGCCATCATGTTAACACCATTAATACCATTTCACCGACATTTATAATCCAATACCGAATAAGACCATTTACCTCTAAAACAGAGCGTACAGAGTTTCCACATGTGAATCACGAGTTTTTCACGTGCTATCAAAAGTTAAAAGTTTCTTATTAAAACAGTCACCCCCTAGTAGAGAAATACATTAATTGATGAGTTCTGTATCGTAAACATGAAAGAATATACTTTTTTGTTGTTGTTGTCATTGCCAGAAATTCTGCTTACTTTCTCTATCTGCTTGCTTTCTCTATTATTAAAATGAATGTCAACACAGAGGAAAGTATGTTCCTGCTGTCACAGGGTGTATGCTTAGACTACATCTGAACATTGTTTTTCAGGGAGAAGTGTTCAATGATTTGATCACCTGTCAGACATGTCTCTGTGAAATGTCTTGCAGAGCCTTCAGTTCTCTTTCTCTTACCATCTGTGTAGCAAAGAACAAAGCCCCTTTCCCTATAAACTATGCTAGCATAGAAAATAATCACAGGCATCCATTTGGGGCTTTTGTTGTCCAGGTGGAATTCGTGTTTCTTCCACAGAAACATAGAAAATCAGTATCATAATTTTTTTTTTCCTGTGTGTTTTAAAGCCAGTATCTAATAATATATTTCTATAATCTACCATGCATCTTCTCTCAGTCCTTTAGCTGGTTTTTTTTCCTTCAGAGTTTCCAGAATTATTCCACAAACATATCACTGCAATAACATATAATGCATGTTTCTACACTGTAATGTTATATATTAAATCACTAAAGATTAAATATTCCAATAATTCTTAAAATAGTGATTGCTTTTTGAATTCTTTCAGCAGAATGGATTTTTCATTTTAAAATTATTAATGGCATCCACTCTTGCTGGGTCAAGACATAATATCCCACTGCTACTCATCCTGATGCTCCATGCACCTGTATCATATTGCAGCTTGTTCAGTTTCCTGGCCAGAAGAACATTCTTTAACTGTATCCTCTTATAGTTTACAAAGATGTCTCGTATTCTCTATATCAAGAGAATATAAAAATATGTTTTTGCCAATGAAGCAAGAGTTCTATGGGGTTGTAAGATTCTGCACTTGCCCTTATAGTACTAAAGACTGACTTTGTTAATGTTAATCATAGAATAACTTTAAATTTGCTTCAAATCAGATGCAAAAGGGATATAGAACCTGACCAGAATATTATCTAAGTCAGTGTGTAAAGGACAACAAGCTCCTTTCGCTGAAATTCTTTTATACAATTCATTACTTAATAACCATATTCTTTATGAAGATTTTAGTGACTGCTATACAGGCAAGACCACTCGACCATCAAGGGCTTTTACAACAGACAATGTCTCTTTTTCAGAATCTTTGCTGGTCTGTACAAGATAGGTTAATGCTGCCAAATATTGAGAGTAAACAAACCTGGAACAAGCTATGGAAATGTGTTTTCCTTTATTTTTTAGAGGGGAAAGTAAATGCATTTCTCTGGGCGATTCCAGTGTCTCCAGGATTAGGGTGAAAGAGAGCATTCATAGAGCACTAGTCATGTGCTTTATTGCCTTTGCTGTGTTAGCTATAGACATACTGATGTTTAGAGATCTTTCTGTGGACTTCTGTCTGTTTTTAACAAGGAATGTTACACCAAATACCACAAATCCAGATTTTCTGAAAAGAGAATCCTTCAGGATGTTCAAACATAAAATCAGCATCCCAATAGACTTCTCTTTATTTAAATAGACTTATTAAAAATTTAAAACAGATGAAAATAGTTTCAATGAAATAAATAAATAATTAAGGCAAATCTCTATGCTTGTCAGAAACTCCATATTAAGAATTAAGAGAAGGTAGACAGGTTTCTGACATATCTGTCCTTTTTTTTTATAGCTAAAGGTAAAGTTATTTTTTATGCTTGATATTCTTTTCAAGTTTACCTGATCAAACCACAAACTAAAAAATGTTGCCAGATAACTTACACTGGTAATAATCAGAACCTTTAATCACAGTTGAAAAGAATGATACAATGCTGTTGGTTTGGTGTTTTTTTAATAGTGGGCTTGCTAGAAGAGGCAAGTTATCATGCTTCAAGCAATTTTAAACATTGATTTGACTGTGAAATGCAATAACAGATTGCACTTTGAAAACTGGTCACTAGCAGTGCATTGTCAGCAGGCCTAGACAGTAATCCCTGAGTGTTGTAAGACTGCTGCCATTAATAACTGAGCTTGTTAGTTGAAAGCTGGCAAAGACTCGAGTGGTTAAGAGGATTACTGCTATAAATCATATTAATTTTTTTTTAAACATTCAAGGTCTTATTCATTAAGGGCTTTTGCAACAGAAACAGCTACACCAGGATACAATTCTGTTTTGATAAATGACTAGGACTTTGATTTTGCAAATGCTTGCGGTGGGCTCTTTGAAGAGTACTTAAAGGAATCAGCTATTCAATTTCTATATATGAGGTCCATTTTCTTTGCAGGAAGTCAACACACTAGTCAGCCATCCTCAAGCAACGAGGAAAAGATGGATTGAGATTCCATGGGTTAGAGATCTTGGTAAGAGACATGTTTCAAGTGCTGTGCTTGTTAGGTACTTGTATATGTAATTCTACTTTAGGCAGTGTACTTTCATCCATAGCAGCAGCATTATTTTAGAACTGGTCTTCATAGAATAAGACCATGAAGGGTCAGAAAGATGGTCAAAGGGCTGGAGAATCTGCCCTATGAGGAAATGTTGAAGAATGATAGGATCATGAAATGGTTTGGGCTGGAAGGGACCTTAAAGATCGTCTAGTTCCACTTCCCCTGCCATGGGCAGGAGCAGCTTTCACCAGACATGGTTGACATGTCCATAAATTCTCTGGGCAACCTGTTCAAGTGCCTCACCACCATCATAGTGAAGAATTTCTTCCTAATATCTAACCTGAACCTGCCATTTTTTAGTTTAAAGCCCTTAACTTTTCTCCCCAGAGAAGAGAAGGCACAGGGTACATTTATCCAGCACAAAAAGGTTAGCTACAAAGAAGATGGAGGCTCTCTCTTCACAAGGAATCACATGGGAAAAACAACGAAATACAGATACAAGACACATTGATCTAGGTTTCATCTCAACACAAGAAAGAATTTTTTTACAATGAAAACCAACAACCAGGAAGAGCCTTCCCAGGGACATGGAAAATACACCATCCCTTGGGGTTTTCAAGACACAATTAAACAATCTGCTTACTACTCTGTTCTAGAGTTTCTTTCCCTATAATAGATTGGATCAGATGATCAGGTGCAGGTTTTGACCTTCGAATTTCTTACCCCTTGGGCTATGATAATTTTTTAGCATGCATTTTTTAAGGTGAGAAGAAAATATTTTTATGGTCTTCCTGTATTCAATGTATTTCCATGGACTGAATAGCATGTAGAGTTCTACAACCTGTGTTTTAAGTACTCCCAACCAGTGCTTAACAATGAGCTATTGAAGTTCTGTGATCTTTTAAGAAGAGTATAAGTGAATTTTTCTCTGCATACCTTACTCATCCAAGACAGATGACCAATGGATAGTGACATGTAATTGCTTGGCTTGACCATTTCTATACTGCACATCAGCAAGACAAATGGAGGATATTGTAATCTGGAAATGAATTAAATATGAAATGAAGAAGAAATGAAATGTAATTGATAAATGAGGCCTAACAGTAGAAATTCTGAATTTTATTCTGCCTTAAGTGTGAATTTCAGTCTTTGATTTTCAGGGCTTCTCTGATCCAGAAGATACTTTATCCTATATTGTATTTGTCTCTACCTTCTTTATGCCTAATACCATATCTAAATCAATTAGAAAGAATGTTTTCTTAAAAAAAAAAAACACCAAACCCCACAAAATCCCAGCAAAACTTTCAAAAGATATACTCACACATTCACATAAGCACACTCAGATGTCATTTGGTAATAATGTAAAACAACATATTTAGATTTTTAGTAAAATATTTCACAGAAAGAAACTAATTGCTGCTCAGGTGCACTGGAAGTCATGCACATAGAAAACTTTTCTTACTTTGTATCTTTTCCTGTTGGTATTACATGCTGCTTATCAGTAAGAATGTCAGAAGTAAAAGTACATCAGCCTCTGCATCATGTACTCTTCATTCATCCTCAGAAGGGTGTTGATTCTTCTTGCCAGGGCATCAAATTATCAACTTATCTATCACTATGTCTTTTTCTTTCTCAATCTTCTGTTTTCTGCTCCAGGAATACAATATCAGGAAATGAAACACTGATGTTACATTATGAATCAGCTGAAGTAACAGTAAAGTTGCAAGACTGGCAGCATTTTAAAGTCTTGTCTTCCAGCTTTATGGGTGTTTTCTGACAAAGTAATCATAAGAATTTATAACTGAACTGTGTGTGACCATCTAAATGCTACAAGGAAAAGATATTCCATAAATGTTCCTCATAATTTAACATCTTGAACCTGTTAAAAAGAAAAAAATGTAGAAATGTCTAATTATATATTATATGTCATCTCAACAAATCAACAGAAGAACTTGAATATTTATTATATATGGATGCATATTTATTATATATGTGATCTACTTTTGATGGTAGTTACAATGAGGCATTTGTGCTTACATTATACAGAAAATTTGGAAATAAACATGAAAGAATGTCTGAAGAGAAAACCTCCAATTTGTTCCTTAGCAAAATAGTTTTGCAACTACAAACAATTTAAGCTAGAGAGATTTTCTTTATCTTTAAATAAAACATATTGGTTTATATGGATGTATACACATTTATATACTGTAGATGTTTTTGATATAATGAATATTGAATTTAAATTTCTTTCATATTTTACTGTTTCAGTCCATACATCAGTCAGTAATAGTAGAGATAAAATAATCTTTTGTTAGCAGGATCTGGAAAAATGCAAAAATAAAACTTCAAAAAATAGATCTAATATAAAACATAAATGTGGATTTCCTTAAAATTCTTCAGAAACATCGATTAGCTTTCCTCAATATGACTTCATGGGATTTCCAGGTAATGAATGCTCAGCTTCTGGAGGTATCTTAAAAACTTGGGGCAGATTGATAAATCTTCAATATGTAAAGTCACTCTAATTCTGTATAAATTCAATTATTGAATAAATAAAATGAACAGAACAAAATGTCTGAGACCTAAGAATCATCTTCAGAATTGGCAATAATTTAAAAAATGCTGTAACTGGAATATTTTTATGAACTTTGAAGTCTTGTTGATCTCATTAACTCATTGAGGAAGAAGAAAATATATACTCAATTTGGTAAGAAAAAAAATATTAACAAAATTAAAAATTTAAAATGACATGCAGTAGTGGTGCTAATTTTGGTTTATGATTTTGTTGTCTACTACACTTCAATATCTGTTTTTTTAATAATTGGTAGAATTTTCAGGTCAATCTTCATGACAAATATAATGAGTAAATATCATTCAGAAATGTCTGTGCTACTTTCGAGACACTGATATGCTCACTGAACTTCTAATCTTTTTTTCTAAAGATTCTTGAAATCAATCTTCATTCATAGCTGTGTGATAGAAAGGTTCATAAAGCCTGGTTTTTTTCACCTGCAGAAATCAAATCTATCACAGTATATTGATAAATTTATTTGGATACATGTTGCAAATGCAACTGGATATTTTCTCCAAAATCTAATTTCAAAACTCATCGATACCTCAATTTAAAATAATTTTATATTCAACTGGAGCCAAAAAGAAGGGTGAACAATGTGAGTAGAGAGAGACTGTGCATTAATAATGTGATCTTTCACGCCTTTGTCTGAGATCAAAACTGATTGAAGCAATGCTTGAATAAGACATATGGCTACAATCAATTTTCATCTAAAATGTTAAATTTTACTTTTTGTAGTGACAGAAATAATATTTTGATGTGATTGCCTCTTCTTCCTACAATGATACAGGAGTCTGTTTTCTTTTACTAAAGTGGAACCATATTCGTTAAAAATCCGTTTCCAAAGAAATCACATACAAGTGTCCTAAGAAAATATAAATTACAGAGAACCAGACTAATATGAGGGTGCAAATCCTTGCTTCCGTGAAATCATTTCAGAATACTTCAAAAGAAACAAAGAGACAATCCAGAACACACAGTTTCTGATTTGAATTACACCAATTTTTGATTTCTTGTTTGACTGTTGAAATACTCCTCTTTGGGTATGTATTCAAGGCTTTATGCAATGCTAACTCATAGTTTAGAGGTTACTGCGTGACATTGTTCACATGCATTTTTATAAGCGAACAAATTTTCTTCTTTCTGCATTGTAGGAGTAAACAGAGAAAAAATTATGTATTCTTAAATTAATTTAATTTTCAGGATTGCTTTTCATGAGCCAGTCTCTTTATACAGAATTATTGAGCCATAGGAAAAATATCTAAAAGCTATTTGCTTAGGCAATAGCCTATTATATCCACAGACTCACTAGAAGACTGCTAATTCTTCTCGTTTCAGGTAGAACATGGGCATCTTTTATTACATGAACTACTTCCCAGGAAACAGAAAATTGAGTTGTAAGGGAGACTTCTGATGGTAAGTTTCACATGATTACTGTGGTCAGGGAAACTCATTTATTCTGTATTTGTATGTCTTGTACATGAGCCTTGACTTTTTAGATAAGTTTTAAAATTGGTACATTATTCATGAACCTCATACTAGACCCTTTAGCTTTATTGCACATTTCCAAAAGGGACAGGCCTTCTGAACAAAAGCAGAACAGTAGATTTTACCATATATGTACAAGTAATAGTGGCTGCATTTTACACGTGCATGAGATCAGGAACCTACTAGGTGATGGTTACCAGCAATTGGTAAACTTGCCAACTTGTTGGTATGTTACACTTTCATACATAAAAAGATAAGCACATATTGTTAAGCCTGTATAAATGAAACAATGAAATATTAAGTGTGATCAGGAAATTTCAGAATATATGTATGTTTTAATTTCCATTTAGAAAATCATAATAATTAATAATATAGGATTAGTATACCACTGATATAGCATAGAAAGAAAATATGTTTATAGTGCAATGAAGTTGTATGTTTCATTTTTACTTCAACATAAAGATAAATACCATTTATCACTGGCAGAAAAAAAGGTCCAAAAACCTTCTCAGATCTTTAATGCTCATAAATAGATGGGACCTTGAATTAACATGTTCTTTGACAGGAAGCACCTTTATCAGCAATTTCCCCTAACCATGGATCTGAAACAAAAGTCATTAAGGGCTTTTTTCTATTTTTCCATTGATTTAAATTGGCTGGCTGCCAAGATAGAGAGTCAGCATGGTAAAATCCAACAGGACAGGAAGATGAATTAGACAATAGACAGTTTAAACCATCCCACTGTGCTGAATCAGTTCTGACTCAGAAGGAATAGTACTGAGTCACCAGAATCAGTGTGTTATATTGTAGGAAGTTTCTAATTTTGAATATGGGCAAAATTCAACCTTGCACAGAGTTTAAAACATGCTAAGAACAAAGGGCTACATAATACAGCTGCAAGTCAAAAAAGATTAATGTATATTAATATAAGCTGAGAAAAGCTAACAATCTGGAAAAAGAGGGAAACATTTAGAACTTCAGAATGGTTTGAAAGAGCTGATATCTGAAAACTAAATCTTCAAGGAGGTGATTCATTTCTTGGACTACACATGGGAGAAATGATTTGGTAATTATTACCCAATTTCAGATTACAATAGTGAACTTCAGTATTTCTTCTTCAGTTTTCTGTTCAGTATGTTTTTTTAGGACTGCTGCTGTTTCACTGATGGTCCTGCTTCACGAAAATCTGCATACATACATGGTCTCTCTCTCATACACGCACACACACACACACATGTAAAAACAGGTTGTCTACAGTGTCCACAGAATCACAGAATTAATCAGATTGGAAAAGACCTCTGAGGTCATCAAGTCCAACCTCTGACCACGCACCACCATGTTAAATAGACCATGGCACTAGGGCCACATCCTATCTTTCCTTAAACACCTCCAGGCACTGTGACTTCACCATCCCCCTGGGCAGCCCATTTCAATGCCCAATCATCCTTTCTGTGAAGAAATTCTTCCTAATGTCCAACCTACACATTCCCTGACACACTTTAAGACTGTGTCCTCTTTTCTTGTCACTAGTGATCTGGGAGCAGAGAGCAATCCCCACCTGGGTACGACCTCCTTTCAGGGAGTTGTTGAGTGTGATAAGGTCACCCCTGATCCTCATCCTCTCCAGGCTGAACAACACCATCTCCCTCAGCTGCTTCTCACAGGGCGTGCTCTCCAGACACTTCATCAGCCTTGTTGCTGCTCTGGACACACTCCAGCACCCCAGTGTCTTTCTTGTAGTGAGGGGCCCAAAATTGGACACAGGATTTGAGGTGTGGCCTCACCAGTGCTGAGTACAGGGGGACAATCCCTGCTCTGGTCCTGCTGGCCACACTGTTGCTGACACAGGCCAAGATGCCATTGGCCTTCTGGGCTACCTGAGCTCACTGATGGTTCATGTTCAGCTGCTGTCAACCAGTACCTCCAGGTCCTTTTCTGCTGAGCAGCTTTCCAGCCACTCTGCCCCCAGCCTGTAGCACTGCATGGGGTTGTTGTGGCCAGGACCCATTACAGTCCAGGTATCTGATGGGTTACCATTAGTGAAAAAGAAAAAAAATCATGCAAAATTTGTCTAATATATTTACCCTTCAAAAAGTTCTAGTTAACTGGAGCGTAATAAGTCACCATGCCTGCTATCAAAACATTCTCACAGATACCAGAAAAAAAAAAAATCACGTTATTGAGAAATATTTAAGAAATGTATACAATGAAAAATCTATTGCATAAAGTAGAAACAGATCAGGAAAGAGGAACAACATAAAAAAGAAAACTAATTCCTTGATAAAATTGAGGCAGTAATGGATAGTACAGAAACAAACTTTGGGAAAAGAAGAAATAGAAAAACAGGAATATTTTAATTCTAGAACAGCAACAAAAAAAAGCAACAGGAGCATCTGGTATGATCAAAATAAAATCAACATGAAGTGACATATGTTTTATGATCCTGGATTGCACAAGATGAGTTCATAGGAAATGTTTTCCTTCATGATTGACCAGATATTTTGCCCTATAGAACTTTTGCATTCTTTGCTACTGAAACTTTTCCTTTCCCATTTGTGGGCTTGGAGGGTTGAGTATTTCACATAATTAGTAAGTGTTGTCAAGCCAGAGCAAAGCAGTGCAATAGCTGGCTGACTGCCCAGAAGTAGAAACAGAATAGTAAAATCTTGCAAACAGGACATGAAGAGAAGTTAAACAAGAGACAAATCCTCTGTTTTTGGCACATACTCAACTTGGCAAACTGGGAAATTACAGATGGAAAGTGAAAAAAAAAGGGGGAAAGTTATGAAAAAATAAAAATAAGATAGGAGTTGGATAATTTTGCAAAATTCATCATTCCATCAATCCTTGGATAGCAGATACAACGTATGACATAGAACATACTAATGAAAATGAATCCTATCAAACTGGAAATTCCTGAGATAAGTAAACCAAACAGATCAGGGAAGACATTATCAGTTACATTAATACTATTTCAACCTATTCAAGAGAAACAGATTCAATTTGATTCTAGGTTAAATGGAGCTGCAAAAGAAGAAACAAAGGTAGTTAACTCAAAGATATAGTTGTAGAAACCTTTTTTAATAAATTATGTAAAGGAAGGAAAGATTTGGAATTTGATTTAGGGTTTTTATTAATTTTTTTTTTTTTAAACCTGGACATCAATATAGAGATTGACATTCAAAATAGCATTGAAAATTTTGGGGGGAAAGTAGTCTCATTTTGTCTATTTTTGTTGCATCTTTGATTTTCTCCCGCTTCTGTAAGGTTGTGAATTTTTTCTTTCACTTACTTCTGATAAAAAACTGCATTATAGGTCTACAACTTTCTTCTGATTTATCCCCAGATGCAACCAAGCCCCACCAGCAGTTTGTGGGAGACAATCAGGATAAAATTGAGAAAACTATTGGGTAGAGATAAAGAAAGTTCAATACGTAAACCCAAAGTTGTGCACACAAGCAGTGCAAGGAATTAATTCCCCTCTTCCCATGGGCAGTCAGGTGTTCAGGAAAGCAGTGCTGCATGACATGTAAAGGGAAGATGAACACCATCACTCCAAACATCCCTCTCTTCCTCCTTTATCCTCAGCTGTATATGCTAAGCATGATGTCATATGATATGGAATACCCCTCTGGTCAGCTGTGGTCAGCTGTCCCAGCTGTGTCCCCTCCCAAATTCTTGTGCACCCCCAGCCTCCTTAATGGGGAGAGGTGAGAGGCAGAAATCTTGACTCTGTGTGAGCACTGCTCAGCAATAGCTAAAGCATCACTGGGTCATTAACACTGTATTCACCATAAATCTAAAACACGGCCCCATACTAGCCACTGTGAAGAAAATTATCTCTGCCACAATAAAAAACAGCAGGAGTTTATTTTGCAGATCACGGAATTATAATGTAGTTGAGAGAGACCTCTGGAGATCATACTTAAAACTTTAAGAGTCTTGCCCTTGCTCTATTTTTTCTGACTATCTAGAAATCTAGGAATAAACATAAAATGTAACAGCTCTGGACGGTATTTTCTTAATGCAAAGAAGGTGTAGGAGGAAAGCACATTTTAGTAGCCTAATTTATACATTCCAAACATAAGAGTATATCAGAGGTAAGAGCCAATGTGTTGACAAATAAGAGTGTTCTTAGTTCATAACCTGTGATGCCATGGTGAATGTCATCAATACAGTTTTAATAGCTGAAAGAAATAGATTAAGGAATTTGCAATTTTCTGTACAGGGCATGTACAATATGGGAACTTTTTCTCTTATTTTCACCCCAAGTTGTTAACTTTCCAATAAAGATATCATACAAAAGTCACATGTACCTGGCCCAACAATACTAAACATTTATGTTGGGTTGTTCAGGCTAAGTTTGCATGCAGGTGACTAACATAAATACACCTGATATTTGTTAGATAAACTTACCCATGTGATATATTTCTAAAGATTATAGATTAAAAAAAAAAAATGTAAAAAAAATAACATATCTATGAATGACTGATCACCAGTGAATGCATATGGTCCAGAAGCTAGATTTGTGTGACCTTTACTGTGTTTGCTTGTGATACAAATGATCTTTGTGTCAATACTCTGTTTTAATAACCTCCAAAATTTTTGGTAGCTACTTTCATACGTATACAGATTATATCAGGCTATAACACAAATACTGATATGAATAAACTCTTCTGATTCAGAAATTATCCAAAACACCTGACAATTTATTGAAAAACTCCATCTGTGTCTGAAATTTGTGATTGAATTAAATCATGCATGTTGCAACTTTACAGCCTCCCATGCTGTGAGATGTATATTATCTGGTTAGACAGACAACAAGCCAATATAGTATAAGAAGGGCCATTCACATTGTTCCCTAAATTGCTTAATAGCTACTATAAATTGTGAAAATAATTCCTCTTTTTTATCTGCTCTTTTTTTTTTTTATTTGTTTGTTTGGGTGTTTTTTTAATTAAAAAAAAATCCAAGATCACCAGCAACTTCAGAGAAAGGCATTTCTGAAACACTTGCAGAATCTTGGCATATGTTTTGATTCTACTCTGTCTGGTTACATTAGACTGTGTAAGAGGGTGAAGGTTTTACCTACTATCACACTCAGGAGATTAAGCACAATATGGTCCTTCCATATGGTATTTGTGCCTAAAAACCAATGAGATTAGAATGCCTATGCTGAACATCACTCCATATGTTCATCAGAATAGACCATAGGTCTTGATAGAACTAGGGATTTTTTAAAGATTTAAATTAATATCTTTAACAGCACCTCAGAAACATCTCAAGCACTGCCAATAATTATTGTGTTTCATCTTATCCCTCTTCACAATTATGCTATTATGTGTTATGCTAATAGCTGTTTTTTTTGTTTCCAGTAAGAATTTTCCTTTGTTAAATTAACATAATTATTTCCCTTCTATACTGAAAAATTTATACTCTATTTAGGAAAAATATCTGGTTTGCACTTAAACATACCATACACTTAAAGCAGAAAAGAAGATTAAGTCAACAGTTCACAGTGGGTTTTTTGATATATATTTCAGTGTTTTGTAAATTGAATCTTTTCAGGTACATCTAATTTTCTGCCTAATATTTTTCACATTTAATCTTGATACTGAAGTCACATGACAACATTGGCTTTATCCCTATAATTTCTGGAATTAGAGAACAAAGAAATCATAGGTTGTGGAAAGCATGTGTACAACCTCAGTAGTAATATTCACAATTCTCCCACACAGGAAAATTCCTTCTCATCCTCACAGCCTTGAGTAATCAGCAAATCCCAGAATGTGAAAATTATTTTCGTGGCATTTTTTGTTTGTCCAGCAATTTAGGAAAAAAAACCCCACCAAACTCCTCTCTCTTCTTCTGTATTAGAGGAAACACAGATTTTTTTCCTTTCCAACTGGGCTTGGGGTGAAACCATATCCTGAAGGCGAGGAGGCTGAATATAAGGATAGAAAAATAACAGTCAAAGAAGATAGTCATATATTTTGCTCAAGAAAGATAATTTTCATAGACCTTTATCTTTGAAGACCGTCAACTTAAAGCAAGTTGTATCATTATCTTTTCCAAGTGTTTGAGGTTTTGTTTTTGTAGTTTTTTTATGAGGGAAGTCTGTTTTCTTGTTGGTGATGATTATTTATTGTTCTTTACTCTTACTTGGTCTTTTTTTCTGACTAGATATTGGATTGAGTGGTGGCTTCTCTTCCACTATGTCTTATTTACCAAGTTTGTTTAGGATACAGCTGGTTAATATTCTACCATCTCATTGAGCAAGGACCATAAATATAAAAGGACACAAGAAGTCACTGCTATTATTAATGATGACTGTCACTCAGAATGCCTTCATGTGTTTTAAATAGGATATTTAATGGTTCTTTGACAGAAAAAAATCTAATATTTAATTTGGCTTCTGTTTTCTTGAATTACTATATTGCAGAAGGAAATATCTCCATTCCATTGGCTTAAGGTATTTTTACTTCACACTACAAATCTTACCTAAAAAGGGATTATTTTACACATCATTGCAATCTTTATAACAACCTAAACGGACTTCTTTTCAATGCTGCTTGCAGCTATCATTTAGGAGTAATAATAGTGTGGGTTTAAAGAGAATATCCCATCATACAGTATCTGTCTAGTAATTTTCCTCCTCTCTCTTGTATCTTAAGAAGGATTTGCTTTTTTCAATTGACTGTTTCAACTATGAGAATTCAAACTTAAATTTCTTGTATTCACTGTAGCCCGATGACAGAAAATTGGAGTTATTCATGATTCTGTCCAGCAACATGGTCATTTTATGATATTTTTCTGGCTCTGATGTGTTTTTAATAGCGATATCAGTACAAAGAGATTGAAAGTAACACAAAATAACAGGGCAGTGGAAGCCAAATGCAAAATCAATATAACAGATTCTCACAGAGTATTTAAATAGAAGACAGTTCTCTGTGTAAATAAAATAAACAAACAAGCAACCTGTTGTGACTTCATTTTTGCATAAGTTTCTGGTTAGTCTATTTTTCAAAAAAGATAATGTCTGGTCCTGCTGTAATGTGATCAAATTATGGCAACTCTCTTCTTTGAGACCATTTCTATTACTGTAGTGGGATAACCCAGATTAATTAGTGTTATTTATTGCAGTCGTTATGCCCAAGTTCACACTGATCAAAATGTAACCATAGCTTTTGGAGCAAGAAGAAAGTGTCACACAGGTACCATATTTAAAAATCACATTCATACTTTGTTAATCACCTCAGTAAATAAGAAATTCCACCACTTACTTAAAAAATACACTTAGAACCTGCAGGTAGAAATAAATCAGTAAAAACAGTAGCAAAGATCTGAAGAAAAATTTTATAGTTTGGGCTCGGACTATGTCACTATTTTGTGGTGTAATTATCATATTTTTGCCACATAATAGGGAGCTAGGCATTGGAATTATATCAGTTAAACTAAACAACCTGACTTTTTCCTGAAGTGCAGAGTCATTTTGCCTCCTACCTTGGTTTACAAAGAACAGCAGAAATGATATTTCAGACTTTTAGGACTGTGATTCATAGACTTAGAATCTCAGTTAAGATCTAAGGATTAGTATTTTGTTTTAATTCACAGAGTGTTAAACATTATTTTAGCTTCAGAGACTTCTTTGAGATCTCACTGGCGCTTTCTTTATGCTTTTTTATGATTTTAAGCATGTTATCTTCAAAAATATAAATAAAAATAGAAATTGGGAAGGACTTGTAAAATTAGGTTTCAGGACCTGCTTTTGATCCTAACAGGAAGAATTTTGGGGTTTAACTGCATCTGAACTGTTAAAACTATTTCACCCCTTATGTAAATTATATACCAAAATAAAGTATGAGGGTTGTGGTGCAGAGAAGTTCCAACAATTTAAAAGATAAATTTGGATGGTATATACACAAAAGGACCTTTACTGTTACTTTATGCAAAGAGCCTGTCAGCAGTTCAAGAGATCAAATGCTTCCATAAACACTGTAAAACCTCAGTCTGGTAAGGAAATGGGGTCAGCAAAACTATTATAAAGAAAATTATCTTAGAAAAACCTTCCTAGCTAGAAAAAAGCTAATCAAGCTTGTACATGTAGACTATCAAAAGCTAGAAAATCTTTCAGCTCATCTGATATGTTTAAAACTAGAGACATATGTTTAGAACATGCAGAATTTGGATTAACATAAGTGACATGTCCAGAGTACATCTTCCTGACTAAAGAGCATGAACAAATCAACTGGTTGTATCCAACAGCTTTTAAGACTTTTTGTACCAAGTGTGCATTCATAAATTACCCTTGGAATCTGTTCTAGCTGTAGGTATTGAATGCTTGCAGGCAGATCCTCCTTGTGTCATCCCTGACAGCATATACACCTACATACCCTGCATATGAACAGAGGGGAAGTCTGGATTGGCATGTACCAGCACTCTGCTTCTTGTTGGGGTAGAAAGCATTCGTTAATGGAATCATAAAAAAATGAGGTTGCAGGGGAACTCTGAAGTCATCCAGTCCTGCTCCTGCTCAGAGGATGGTAAACTTTGAAGTTAAATTGACCTGCTAAGTGTTTTGTCTAGCTGAATTGTGGCTGTCTCTAAGGTTGAGGACTGCACGTGTGTGCAACCTGCAACAGTACTTAACCACTCTCACTAAGAAGCTTCTTTTTTTCCCCTTATGCTTGAATCAGTGACTGGAACATTTTGTCCTTCCTCTGTGCCTCTCTGAAAGGACACTCAATCTGTGTGCTATAGCACTGCTTTAGGAGGTCCAAAACTGATTAAAATGAATCTTTGCTTTCCCTTCTCCAGCCTAGACAACCCAATTATTTACCCTCTCTTCATGTTACATACTCCATGTCTCCATCTTCACCTTGATTTGCCTCAGTCTTTTGATGTATCATTCCTCTTTTTCTCTGTTCATGAAGTACCAGTTGGAAGGTTTCTGAATGCTTCCTTTTTGTGCAATCAGATTCAAACCAGCAGTGAAAAAAGACTTTCAGGTTGGGAGTACAATCCAGAGGGAGTCATTCCCTCACCCACCCACATACTCCTCTCCCCACCACTGCATGCATGCCCACAAACACACACAAACATGAACAAATCCATTGGCTTGGTTCCAGTTCTTTTCATGGAGTATCACACACAGAAACTTGACAATTTGTGATCCAGACTGTTTTGGGGTGGGGGGAGGAGGGAATATTCATCTGTTTATGCATCCACTTTTCTCTGACAGAGAATGAAGACTAATTTATTCTCAAGTGAAACTCAGTATTTGGATCAATTTGCAGCAGAGTTACTCTCTTTTCTGTGCCAGATTTATTGAGATAATATATTTCAATATTTAAAGTAGGTAACACTTTGCATCATCTATTTAGTTTGACATATTTATTTGTTGGTATAACTTCTGTATAAAAATATGTAGTTACAAAAGGTTACATTTTTGCTGTTGTAGGATCTGTTGAGATTTTATGAAGCATATTTCACACTCAGTGCTCAATTAAAAAAAAAAAAAGAAAAAAAAAGGTTTAGATAGTAATTACTTATTCCATAACTGGAGATCTAGCGATTTTTCCATCGAGGAATGTTGTCTTGATGACCAAAGAGTTAACTTCCAATCTTGTATATATAAAATGTAAAATAGGATTGCATGGAGAAAACAAAAGTAAGATTTAAACATCTTTCTGTATACTCCATGAAGCTTTGTTTTTCAGTTTGAGGGTCCAAAACCCAAAAGTTTAGATTTAATCCATCCCTTCTGGGGCAGAGTAGAAGCCAGGCCTTTTTTCTGGGCAGCTATGTATGGTACTATATACAGCATTTGCCAAAACCTATAAAGGTCTTCTTCTGTCATGAAAAGTTCTCATCAGAAAGCCTTGGAAACCTTACATCTATGGGCATTTTCTGTTTTCATCACAGTTTCAAATTAATTAGTGAGACAACTTCAAAAGCTTTAATCTAGGCTATGGTATTAAGAAACATGCATTAGACATTTCCTGTTTGCATTGCTATGTTGCTTGTTTAAAGAGTTCTTTTACTTTCATCGAAGGCTGTTGAGGACCTTAATGTACAATATTGACAGAGTAATAAAAATAGCAAATTATGTTTCTGACCGCGTGCCAACTTCATTAAATTTTCAGCCATATCAAAAACAATATGGAGGACAAAGGAAAAACAGCCTTGTTCAAGTTTAAACAGGATTGCAACTGAAATGTAATGAGGAATAACCAGCATATTCTTTTTGCTAAATAACTCCCCCCTCACATTCCTTCCTGTGGCACATTAATATTCTGCACCTCCCTTTTCCTCCATGCATGTTAAATTCATGACTGGCAACTTCCTATGAGGTTTTATTTTTCCTAAATATTTCCATTTCTGAAATAAGGATTGCATTTTCCCTCTCAATTATAGTATTACAAGATCATATGCTCTGGGGTATCAAACATTAATACCCTAGGGGTTTTAATATTGAATTTATTGTACATGGCAGAAAGCATCTGCATGTATGACTTATTGCATCTAGAGAAAGTTTTGAAAATATGAGAGCAACTAAAAAAAAAAATCATCCCAAAAAACTTTCAAATGTCACAGCTTAATGTAGAATCATGTATCAGACCAGAATAACTTTTAGATGCTTAGATTTCATTAAAGATTTCAGCTGAGATTCCTACACTGATGATGGTAAATATTAAATGAAAAAATAAAAGCATGTTCAATAGCTATGAAATACAGGAGAAATGCTAATGTGGCATTAAAACTTCATCTATAACCTTAAAAATACTGAGTGGACAACTGCCTAAATTATCTAGGATAATGGAAAGGAAAACATGAATCCTTCAGGCTTGATTGCCTGAATCATATGAAGCTATTTTAGTCTTTATGGATTTGACAGCCTCCTATTCCTTCTACTGCACTTAATCTCTTTTCCAAAAATTTAGTAATTTCATTCTTTCACAACAATTTTTTCCTACTCTCAAAGCTAATCACATATAATTTTGGAGACCTTGTTGAATCTCTTTAAGGGGCTTCAAATTTTTCAAAAAAGCTTATGGAAATCAGCCATACTTGAAAAAGAGACAAGAATACTCAGGCCTTGGCTCTGGGATGTCCCAGCTTTCATTTGATTATATTCATTTGATAAAGAAAAGAACCTGTGCAGTTATAGAGTAAAAGCATTCCACTAGAGGTTGCTTTCCAAACCCAGATTTACTGCACACTTATAGTGTTAAAGGTGGGCAAGGGGATCATTAAGGGGTTTTGCTGGAATTTTTTAATTCTTTAGAGAATTTAAGATATACCTAATGTCTCAATTCTGGTAGAGATTAAGCATAAGGAAAACATTCAACTGATTGAAGATTTCTAGAAAAATTTATGAGTATGTCTTTCTCATACCATGGTTTGCTTTTTGAGTGTCACAGGTTCAAATTTTCAATCACACAGACTGGGAAAATGTGCAACAATCTTAATTTATTTTTTTTTATTTAATGTAAGAGATTGCATTTTCTTAAATCTTATCCTGACAGGGAATTGAAAAATACTTAATGATGGTACTCAGATTCAAGGGCTTGGATTAACTTCTACATTCTAGAATTATATGCAATATATTTTCCTGCTATATTTTGTAAAAACCTTGGCTACTGAGAATTATGTGGCAGCTAGAGTTTTAAGTACACTTGTGCATTTAAACCTTCCCATCAGCCTTGTTCTTTACAGACAGTCCCTTCTTGTTTAAGTTTTTATGTTTTGTTTAATGCTAATTTCTGTAATTGCATTGCAGTAGTGGATTCAAAAATGCTTTTGTGGTTATATTATATTAAATTGTATTTTAAGGCATGAAAACGAATTTTTTTTTCCTATCAAAATGTTTCATCTTTTTTTTTTCCTAACTAGAAAGAAAAGTGAGTGAAAAGAACTAGTAAATTGGCTCATTAAAACATAGTTTTTCTCCCACATCTAAGGGAGGAGACACAAAAGGCATGCAGACACTATGTGAGAATCGACTAGAAAGATTTAAGAAAGCTGTCTGCATGACGCGAAAAGATCCAGAGGTGAATGAGTGCAGAGGTGTGAGCAAGATCAGGACTGTGCACAGCTTCAAAGCTGAAAGGGAGATTAAATTTCCTGCACAAAGCCAGCAGATGCCAAGTTACTACAATGTTAGTCACAAGGTTTAAAACTGTGGAGAGCAAGACAACCTACTACATCTGAAATGAGAAAACTGAACAGCAGATGGAAGAGTTCCCTGTAATTGAGATAAGAATGATCCTATCTTTAGGGATGGGAAAAAAAAGAAAACAACACAAAAATGTAAGCCCAAAAGAAACCTGTGTAAGCCAAAATACTACACAGTGAGATGAAATAGAAGGAGATGTGTATGACTGTTAAAAAAGAATGAGAGAATATAGATCCAGAATTCAAAGGAAAAAAGAGAGAGAAAAATTTACTATGGTTTAAAAATTCAGGCAGGGAATTTATTTGTGTACAATATTCTCTAGCTGACTTTGGTCATTAAATTAAATTGTTCTGGGGAAAATTTTATTTTTTTCAAATTCTCAAAAAATGCAGAGTTTTGGAAAAAACTTCACAACTCTCATACCAGTCTCATCTGACTCTTTCTGTTTTACATTTATTGTTATTTCTACTGCACCACTTTGGCAGCTGTTCTTTTTAGAGAAAAGAGAGGAAGTTTTGTGGACTTGTGCACTACTCACATGTTGTCTCACTGTTTAGAAAATACATTGCAGTAATGAAGTGTTTAGTCTTAGTATCAAACAGAAATGTTTGTAATAGTTGAAACCTAATAGAAAGATAGAACTAACAGAAAGCAAAATGAGCATGGGCTTCTACTACTTGAAATGAATACTCTCATAAGAAAAGTCCTGAAGAACGGGAAGAATTGGAAGCTGTGGTGAAATCTACAAGGCAGAAGAACACTTTTTCTCAGGAATACTTACAAGTAACCAATAGGAAAAATAACTCCATTTCAGCAAGCAGCACAGAACCAAATAAATTGAAATTAAATATAATAGGGATAGAATTAGGAATTTTCTCTGAACTATATAAACAGAATGGTGCTACTATAATAGTAAAATTTTAAGAGGAATTATAGACTGCAAAGGTGACAAAACAAAATTTTCCCCTGTAGTGTGTCTGGCTGAGGTAGAGTTAACTTTCTTATAGCAGTCTGTATGGTGCTGTGTTTTAATTTGTGACTAAAACTGTTGATAACACACTGATGTTTTAGCTACTGCTGAAAAGTGCTGGCACAGCATCAAGACCTACTTTGTTTCTCACTCTGTACCCCCAGTTAGTAGTCCAGGTAGGAGATGGGGGATAAGACAACTGGGACAAATTTACCAAAGGGCTCTTCCTTGCCACACAACATGATATTCAGAAACAAAACCTGGGACACAGTTTCTCCAAAGTAGTCACCACTGAGGGCTATTTGGGTACTGTTTTGCTAGTAGTAGGTGGTGAGAATTGCATTGTTTGTTTGTTGTACTTCTTTTCCCCTTTCCTTCACGTATTAAATTATCTTTATCATGACCAATGAGCTTTTCTGCCATTTGTTGTTCTTATTTTCTCCCCCATCCTGCAACAGAGCAGGGAGTAAGTGAATGTCTGGTGGGTGCTTAGTTGTCAGCGGGGTCAACCCACCATATTCCAACAGAGGCTGAATAAATGTTACATAGAGAGCTGCAATACAGAGACAAAATAGAGGAACAAAAGCTTTGTTCTATGGGAGAATAAGCAACTCTTATTTATTACTGATCAGTACACAAGACCTGGGAAAATGCAAATGTGACACATACATTCAGTATCCTTCATTTTACATAGAAGTCTGATGAGATAATCACAGAATCACAGAATAAGTAAGGTTGGAAATGACCATGGGATGTAATCTAATCCAACCTCTCTGCTCAAGCAGGAGCTCCTAAAGCATGTTACTCAGCATAGTCTTTGGGCAGCTTTTGAAAAACTAGGGAAGGAGACTCCAAAACCTCTTTGGGCAACCTGTTCTGTAATGTTTAACTTTAATTTAAAAAAAAATATTTATATATATACTGTGTCTTACATACATACTAACTCATATTTAGACCATTTAATACTTAGTTTGCTTTTTGATTCTTTCAGTATCCTTCAGTCTAGGAGTAGTTCTGGGAGAAATTTTTCCCTTTCTTGACATCTGTGGGCACTATTACAAGCCTTTCTGGCAAAAACTTCATCTTTTTCAACCAGATCATTGAATTGACTACAAAATAAATGGGCCTCATTTTTTCAGTCAGAGGATACATGGGAATTGTGTGAGGCATTATTGCTATTTATCAAGGCATTGGTGAAAATCCCTCTGGAGAGCTCCATAGATGTTCTGTGCTAGGGAAAATGGAATCCAAACTAGAGCAGCTTCAGAGAGGGAGGACCAGTGGAGTGGAGACAAGTTTATCAGCAACTCCAGCCCTGTGGGAAACAATACATGGGGTTAGATGAAAAGACTCTTGGCTTTACAGCTGTTCTTGCAGGATACAAAAGATATGTTCATATGGTGGGCATATTTCAGGGAGGTTTAGATTGAGAAGGAAGGCAGACATTGCAGCAGAAAGCTTGATGCAAGATGCAGTTTTCAGGGAGCTGGAAGAATATATGAACAACCACCTCCCTCTGATTTTAAATTCTGTAGTGTCTGTGATGTAAACATGGAGTATGGCCTAGCCCAAAATCTACTCTGAACATTAGATGACAAGTTTCTCTGTAAAATAATAGAAAATGAAAATTCTGTTGCAACAAATGCATTTAAATGGATTGAGAATAGAGTTAAGGAAGAAATAAAAGGCTTTTTTCTTCAGTAAAAGATGATTTTAGAACTGCTTAATAATGCAAAACTTTGAGGATAAAAGAAGCTAGTCAGTTTTAAGAATCTGACATTTAGTAGAAGTATCTTGGAGGAGACAAGGATGGATTGCCATGCAATAATAAACTGCATTACCCAGGAGGTCCTTTGCAGTCCTAGATATTTCAGACATAATTAATTTCCAAGTAATTGTTGCTAGACATTATAAAAATGCATTACTCACCTATATATACAGTTTAAGACTTAACTTATCTTGTTTATAGTGTAAATTTTAAGAGCTTATTTTTGCTTAGGTAATATTGAGATTTTTCAGAAGTTCTGAAATTAATTTTATCCCAGAGCATGCAGTGAAAAAATGTAAGTAACTGTTATCTAAATATTAGTCATAATATTGTACATCATCTATTCCATGATGGCCTCTTTACCCTGCTAAACTGCTCTCTGGATTTTTCAGCCAAGTCATAATTTTTGCCAGAGATGAATGACTTAGGCTAAGGTTTTATTTTTGTATTCTCAAATTATGAAGAGACATTACTCATTGACTCCTTGAAATGATAAGCATAAAATGAGTATGTACCTAATCACTTGGCTGCATAGGCTTGGGATGAAAACATTGCTGAAGTGATTGGTGAATTGATTTGCCATTTACTATGGGTTTTCAGCAAACATTTCATTGATTTGATATGTAGCACTGACCCATGAAAGGCTATAAGCTTTTGTCCTGAATTGTTATCTCTGACGTTTTTTTTTCTCATCATTTTAGAATTCCTAAACAGAAGCATGCCTCATCAAATATAAAGACCAGTGATGTCAAAGTCATCTCAATAAAGGAAGATAAGCAGTGTTGTAGACAGATTTTGAGTATGTAGCTCTGGTAAATTTGCATTCAAATGACCAGCTATACCACTAATTTGAAGCTCTTGTTCCTACAATTCTGAAAAGCCAAAGCATGAACATCACAGCACTTTTGTGAGGTCGGGAATTATTGTCTTAGAAAGGGTAAACTGAGACCCAGCATTTTAATGTATTTCTCTGTGTTCTTTGAATATGTGACAGAAAGCAGTAAAGTGTGATGATTAGTTCTTGAAAAATCTATTCCATAGTGGTTGATGCCAAAAAGGGATCATTAGTTCTACACTGATGTCTTATCTATCAGAAAACACTACATTTTACTCAGCTGTGTTCATGTTGGACTTTGTGATTTGTTTTAGAATATTTCATTGTTCAAAAAGCAAATTACCACAGGAAGAAGCAGGAGACAGTGAAACTGCACCCATGCCAACAAATTAAACTGTTTCTGAGCACCAGCACAAAAGGGATGCTGCCTATCCTTGTCAAGGGTTGTTGCCTATCCTCTTAGAGCAGCTTGAAGCTCAGGTCTTTCTCCAGGATATTTAGCAATCTCTTACACAATTCCCAGACATTACCTGGGAGTTTCCATGGCCAGAGATCATTGTCAGGAGGCAATTTGCCTTTGGCCACTCTTTACTGGTGGAGAAGAGAGTTCAACAGTGTGGATCTGGACCAGCCTGTGTGTTGGAGGCTGGTCAGAGGCCCATTTAGTTTCGTAATGTATGCATAACCTCTTCCATGCTGCCTGGCTGCAAGGAAGTTGATCAAGTAACCTAAATGATCCTCCTAAGAACAAATTGTCCCTGCAGTACCAGGAGGAGCAGAGCTCTCTGCCTGTCTTTCCAATGCCAAATGTGATTTTCACACCTGCACATAAGTCACATTAAAAAAAATAAAAATCACATAATTGATTCAGCTCTTGTCTTGCTGTGGTTCAAATCTGGTTGTTGAAAGACAGACAGCATAATCCCTAAATCTGAGAACATATCAATAAAATATTATGTGAGGAGAGGAAAAAGTACGTTAAGAAAATTCCCTGATGGATGTGATGTGATTATAATATCTATCATTTTATAAGGCTTTGAGATTTAAGCAGTTTAAAGATATTTGTATTTCACAGATCTGTGGAAGGGAGCACAAATGAGTAGAAGACTTTATAATGAAGGTCTAGTATGGCCAACATAATAGAAAATGTAAAATTGTCTGGAGTTTGAATTTTTAAATAATTTTTTGAAGAGGATAATCTATATCAGAGTCCATAAGCAGCTCTTATGTGGCACCTGGTAAACAGTTACAATATTTAATCAGGTTTACTATGAAGAGTTTTCAGTATATTACAAGGCTGAATATGTCCAACTATACATCCCATGAACTAAATAGGTGTGCTCCTTACCAAAAAACCTGTTCCCTGTCACATTAGGTACAGGGGAAAACATGTAAAATTTCTCTTCTAGATCTCCACAAAGCTATCATTTATTTATGTGAACCTGATTCATGTTTGAAACACCAGTTGGAATACATATCCATGTGGTATAGGTATGTTTTGGCTCAGGGAAGAGAAACCATTTACCATTTGGACAAATATATTTCGGAGATTTGACCTTATACAACAGTGATTTCTGCACTTCTGCAAAAACCTGTTATACTTCCCTGTAAATCATTCAAATATTCTCTTTTTAAAGTCCATATAAAAATATTTCTTCAGTCTCTATTTCTTTAACTTTTCAAATAAAGTGTTTTTATACAACAAATTGTTTCTTTAAACAATGATGTTGAGACTGAAGGTATTTGTTCAAGCAGGAATAATAGTCCAATAACTACAAGGAGAACCATTTAAATGCCAAGATTTTTTAGATAATTATAAAAATTATCACAGTTCTAAAATATGCCAGGTAAATGATGTGCTAAAAAGGAGTCTGTCTGGGGAAATTGAGAGCTCAAGATTTTTCTAAAGTACATATCCCATTCTGAGAGACTGAAATGTTAATGGTTAATGATTCAAAACATTTGCCCTTTTGTGGCTGCTTCTGTCTTTTTCCAAATGTCCCACCTAAGTCTTCAGTGCACTAACAAGACACAGCAACACCAACTGACATCTATTAAAACTAAAACATTCTCCAAAACTTTCTCTCTTTTTTTGCCTTTTCTCTCCTCATTCAAATCAGACTTTCAAGTGAGTGTGTTTGTTTATGAAAAACCTAAAGGAAGCACTACTGGGAAAAGTAATAACTAATCCAAAATTATTGTCTATAAGGTTTCAGTACTCAGTGGAATTCATTCACATTTTATGTATAGCAAGTTTTGACTTTCATACCAAGGCAAATAATAAAATACAAGACACCTTAAAACTCACCAACCTCATGTTGTCAGCATTTGTTTTACATTTGATATATTTTTGAATAATCATCCTTGGTGCTTTGACAAAGCACTAGCTAGATTTTCTAATGAATGATTTTTGATTTTGGTCATTATTACTTCATATTTCTAATCCACCATTCCGCAGATATCTTGAATGACACTTATCTAAACCAGCTGTAGATATCTGTAGTCATTCAAGCAATACAGAGGGGAATCATTAAAAAATCTTATTTCTGTCCATTCGCTATAAATAAAATTTGGACTATTATCTTAGGCATAGATATCTTGATAAGGGATACACAAAATGGGGCAAGTGAGTCATATGTTTTTCTCTCTTCTGTTTGTTTAGGGTTTTTTGTTGTTGTTTTTCTTCACATCAACAACCATTTATTTGTTCTGGCACAATAATTTGAGAAATGTGATATTTGCCTTTGAATGAAGAGGCTCAGCATTATGACTTTTACAAATGTTAGACATTTTCTGCTCTCTTTTGTTTGCTTGGAATGTAGCAGGCTGGGGACTAAGAGCACTAATCATGGGATACATATTAATAAAACCCAAATAAATTTGTTGAGATTGGCTGCTAGGACCTTTCTGTTCTGATCTGATTTAGTAGCAAAAGACTTAGAAGGAAGATGTATGCTTTGAATAGATATTATATTTTTATATTTGTTTGTCTAAACCAGGACATGGCTGGAGAAATCAATGTAATTTTTCTGCTAAATTTTCAGAAGTATCATCATTATTAAATATCAGTGAAGAATTTTGAAGGTGTTCTTTTTAATAATGTGATTCATATTTATTATTGGTTGGGATTTTTACGTGAAAAGTTTCATATAGAATCACATGATTTCAGAGAATATACATGTACAGTCTGGAACATAAACTAAAGAGGCTTTACTACATCTTGATTAAGTAAGCAAAAACTTCTGGAGAAAGTAGGCTGTCATTTTGTACTGACAGCCCAGGAGGATGCCAGTAACCTTTGCACTGGTTTCTGTCCTCCATAACAGGAAACAGCAGCATAAGACTTCAGGAATGCCTGAAGTGAGCTACAACTCACTGTAAGTTAAGATTAAATTAATTTATCTCATATCCTTATGTTATTCCTTCTATTCAACTAAAGGTCTCTTTCCAAACATTGTTCTACAAATATTTTTTTTTTATTTTTATTTTTGTTTTATCTGCTGTTTTTTTTATTTGGATTGGTGATATAAAAAAATTTTTACAAGGGTTTATGAGAAAAATTTAAGCAGTTGCCTGAATTTTTTACCTGCTAATGAGCTTAAATCTACACAAATCCAAATAATTAACATCAAATTAGGAACAGAGTCATGCCAATGGATCCTCTCTAATATGTTAAGAAAATGGTCCTTTTAAGGATACCTTATCTTACCTTAACATGCTTAGAATCTTAGTGTTAACTTCCTTTCACTGGCTAAAGAGAGAAGTATATGATGGCTATGTTCATACTAACATTGGTAACATGACTCCACCTTTATTTCTTTGGAAAAATAAAATATTCATATCAGAGATTTTTGTCTTACATCATTTTATTGTTTCTAGTCTAGCCCATAATTTCAATCAACCTCTAAGTCCAGCCACAACAGACATTGTTCTGGCACTGCCCACCCTCCATGAGTATATATTCTGGACTG
Source organism: Notiomystis cincta (assembly GCA_013398075.1). Classification (NCBI taxonomy): domain Eukaryota; kingdom Metazoa; phylum Chordata; class Aves; order Passeriformes; family Notiomystidae; genus Notiomystis; species Notiomystis cincta. Next base: position 59,495 of record VZRX01007742.1, read on the forward strand.
AAGAGACTCTATACATATCTTTAATCTTTGTTTCATCACAATTTTCAGAGAAAGCTAAAAACTCTTAATTTGTTTTAAAACTTTATATGTGATTAATGTTATTTTACATTCACATTTCTTGGAACAACCTTAAAACAGTTAAGTCAGATATTAAACATGTTATTTTGGTAACTGTAACTTTAACAGTACTTCTAAATTAATCAGGAGTTTAGGTACTCTGGGGAAGAATAAATAGCTAAGTGAGGCTGATAATATATTGCAATGTTATACAACCCAGAGAGAATTGAGGACTCCTGCATTGATTATCTGTTGTTTCAAAACATCTTATCTTTTCCTCCCCACCCCCACTCTAATTCAAATTGGGTATTTGCTTATGCATAGCATGGCCAGTGTTATGGGAAGGTGTTGCTTACTTCAGAGCTTAATTTCTTGGCAAGAGCATGACAGAAACACACAAGTTTACAATTGCTTGAAAGCAGTGTAAACTCTTTCACCACAAAGAAACTTATTCACCACAGGTTTCAGGCATATTGTATTGTACTCTGTGAAAACAGTCAATTAAATAAAAAACAACCTCCCATGCTGAATAAAATACTTGTATGACACAGAGCAAGCCAAGAGATCATGTTCAGTATGTCAAGTCAAATGGATTATTTTTGAATGAATAATTTAAAAAGTTAATTCTTTTAGTTATTCTGAGTAATCTACACTTATGAAGAGAGATGAGGTGAATAACAATGACATTCCTTATTGATAGGAATATCCTCATGATACTGAAATGATTAGGACGTCTTGCTCTATAATATTTATTTACATAAAATCACAACTAGTCCAGACTGAGTGGAGTTAATTTTTAGGTGTTTGAATTCTTTTTCACATATTTAACTGTATGGATGAAGGGGGAAAAAATATCATGACCTTAGTTACAGTTCTGCTGACATGTAATGATTTTTCCTTTTATTTGTTTGGAAATATATAGCAGTGCAAGAAAACTCTTATTTGTCTTTACAGTCAAGCTACTTTAACAACTGAATTGTCACACAGAGAAGTTAGACCTAGTTAAGGAATTTTTTACTCTGAAAATTTCCATAAGTGAAAATATGAAGATAGAAGGCATCCATCATTCCAACAGGTTATTTTACTTCATATTAGTGCATGAAAAAGCACAGAGATTCTAAACTCAGTTTTTCAGACTGAAGTGGATATCAGACCAAATAATTTTTCTCACTCTCTGTATAAGAGGCACATGATACAGAAGACATTATGGTAAATTTTTCTTCTCATTTATTGTTTTCTCTCCTATACCATAAATGCAGTTACTGTAACATATAGATAGTTAATCTGAGATGAAGCATTAATTTCCTCTTCAAGTATATAGATTTCTGGAATGATTATCCTTGAAAATCTCTTTCAAGCTATTTAACTTCTACCACATCCCAAAATAATCTTTTGCTCATATAAATGCTTGCAGTTTTTGGCTTCGTTTGTCACAATCCAAAAAAATTTGAATGGACAATAATTTTCTGTCTTCTCATACTTTTTCTTTTCTTACTCTTCTCTCCTCTGTGTGGTCTTTTTCCTTCTCTTAAGCCTTAGGGGATCATTCCCCTTGGCTTTGGGGCCCAGTCATGTCCTTCAGTGAGTCCTACACAGGTCAGCCCCAGCGCTCTGCACTCTGCATAAGTGTATATACGTAAAGTGTACAAAATATACATAATATATTGTTCTGTGCATGCAATGTAGCATAAAAATCATATGTGTGCTTGTGTGTGAGTGTGTTTGCACATGAGAAAGGCTGGAAAGATGGATGGATGGATGGATGGATGGATGGATGGATGGATGGATGGATGGATGGATGGATGGATGGATGGATGGATGGATGGATGGATGGATGGATGGATGGATGGATGGATGGATGGATGGATGGATGGATGGATGGATGGATGGATGGATGGATGGATGGATGGATGGATGGATGGATGGATGGATGGATGGATGGATGGATGGATGGATGGATGGATGGATGGATGGATGGATGGATGGATGGATGGATGGATGGATGGATGGATGGATGGATGGATGGATGGATGGATGGATGGATGGATGGATGGATGGATGGATGGATGGATGGATGGATGGATGGATGGATGGATGGATGGATGGATGGATGGATGGATGGATGGATGGATGGATGGATGGATGGATGGATGGATGGATGGATGGATGGATGGATGGATGGATGGATGGATGGATGGATGGATGGATGGATGGATGGATGGATGGATGGATGGATGGATGGATGGATGGATGGATGGATGGATGGATGGATGGATGGATGGATGGATGGATGGATGGATGGATGGATGGATGGATGGATGGATGGATGGATGGATGGATGGATGGATGGATGGATGGATGGATGGATGGATGGATGGATGGATGTTGTTGCTACTATCAAACTCTATATTTAAATGCATAATCAATGTTAAATGGAAAAATAAAACAAACCAAAATCAAACAACCACACTCCAAGTAGAAATGCTGGCCCAAATTTATAGATAATGTATTTGCCTCAATCTCACTATCGCAATTTCACTGCTTGAAGAGTAAGGCAAATTATGTTGAGGACAAAGTATGTGGTTTGATATAAAAACAAAAGGAATTAAACACAAATAGAAAAGAGTTGTCTTTTATAAAATTCACAGGAAAGGCATATTCAGAGTGTCATCTAAATCCTAATCCATCAAAGGGAAGATGACACAGTTTTGTAATTAAGTGAGATTGTGTTAACGCTTAATGCTTTGTCTGAGAGTATCATAAACAGTTCACCTCTATAAAAATTTGACTCCTTAATGTCATCAGTATCAGGAAGTCAGAATTGTTTCTGCTTGAGTTAATTTCAGGTAAGTTAAGGAATTTTTGATATTTATAAAGTTTTGAGTGACCTAATTATTCGGGGATTTTTGGCTTTACTTATTTGTTGTGGGTGCTTTGGTTTTTTGCCAAGCTTTTCCCTCAGGTAACAAGTATCTAAAACTACATACTACATGTATAGGCTACCTGTACAAAACAAAATATTGACAAAGCATAAATAAGTGAAATTTGTGCATTATTGTATTATTTTATTTGTGTAGTCTTGATTCAAAGCCTGTCAAAATCAAAGGAAAGAATCTAATTATCTTCAAGTAAATTTGGGAGAATGCTTATATGTGATTGCAGCAGGTTGCCTCTTGTCAGCAACTATTAACTATGAATCGTGTCTCCTGCTAACAGCAGACATCTGAGGCTTATATTTTAGTATAACCCAGTTGGAAAAATTTTTTCCAAGTTTCTTCAATGTAGTAGAGCTTCCTTGTCCTGATTATTTTCTCACAGAACATTTACTTAAATTTTTGCAGCCTTATCTGGAGAAATTGATAACTCCATTTTTGAACACATCCTTTTCAGAAATGCCAAGAATTATTATAATATAATTACTCCTTCAAAAGGAGTTTTTCATGTTTAACCTTGCTACTAAAATATCAGTGGAAGAATACTTTACCACATGCACATAAAGAAAATTTCTCTTAGATCTCAATCATTAAACCAAAATTGACTGGTCATTAGGAGATAGCATATTAGTTAATATACATATGCCTTTGACAATTTTTAGTGACTGGATCAAATTGTCTAAACCAAAATACCTAAGAAAAGCTGAATTTTCAGGGTGGACATTCAAAATTTCCTTCAAAAGTTATTTTCAATGTTGTCTGAAGTTAACTTCCACCTGTAGAGAGGTCATCCTACCTAAATATTAAAAATAATTACCTAAACCAGCTTATAAATTCTTAAAAATATTTAATATGTTTTTATAAGACTCTAAACCTTTTTCAAATATATTATACTTACAAATGTTTTCACATATACCTCGAGCACAATTGCTTTTCTCATTGTCCAACAAGCTTCCCTCTATTCTACTTTTCCAGACAAGAGTTAGTAAAACATTATGCAAGGGTTATTACATTACTTATCCTGGAAAGGGAGAAGAAGATACATGGAAAGATACTAAATGGCTCAAGTTGTTTATAAGGAAAATCTTATAATTGTTCTAATGCAAGCAATACATGATTAGAACTTTGATTAAGAAAGAATATTTCAATTAATCTGATCTTACACATGCTATGCAGTATCTGATCACTGGGGAATAAAGCTCTTTTGATATTAGTTAGAGGTAAAATTTCAAAGCAATGCTAAGATGTTTTACTCCCATTGATGTTGACAAGACTTGCCTGACCAAAATCACATGCACTATGTTCAAAATTCACCCTATTAATTAAGAAACAAGACTTCATAAATGCTGTCTACATCTTAAGATGTCATGGAGTAAGAATGTTTCTATAGAGTCTATACTGTTCTATACTGTTTGCAATGTACTGAGAGTCCTACAAGTTTTGCCCTTGACAATTCTTGTAATTTCAGAGAAAGTGAGTGTCCTTAAAAGTGCAAATGGGTCAATCCAATAATTCTGCCTGAAAAAATGCAGTATTTTAAACAAATATCTTTGAACAGAGAAAAAAAATATTTTGAATGCATATTTTGGGTGTGTAGAATCTTAACACGATAAATTAGGCACGTATTTTATCCTTTGTGTGCCTATTTTCAACTAAAATTAATAGCAAAACCACTTTGAAAGACAATTCTGTGTGGGAGCTGTTAACATGTATGGTGTATATAAAAACACAAAATCTTTACGTACACAGAAACTTCTCTTTTTCAACTCTACAGATAATGTTGGGTAGCTGCTCAATCTTGGAACACTGGTGTATATACAGTGACATAAACGTGCTAATACCATTTTTCTCCTATTGAAGTATTTTATATGACAAAAATCTTCCCCCAATATCAACATAGCAGTGTCCTGCCCAGCCTGCCTCTCTCCTCACCTCTCAAAAAAAAAAAAAAAAAAACCAAAAACCTAACCAAAACAAAACAAAAGGCAAGCAAGCACGTAAATAAACCAAGTTAATATCAGTTAATTCAGACCGACCAGCTGGATGCATTCCTTTTCTTAAGGCAATGTCATTGGTTTACAGCTGCAAAATAAAAAAGTAATATTTTTCTGTAAATAGATAGCATGAGATTTTTTTCTACTTTAATAAAGAGACATGCAAAATAAGCTCTAACATGTGACCTCTTCCTCTCTTTACTCAACGGGGAACACACTGACTTTTGCTGTCTTTCTGCTACACAGGGCCAGGCCATTAGCAGTGCACAGGCGAATCCCAGGAACTGAATCCTCATTTGTCTATTAATTGTCTTAGCTGCAATGTCCTCATAGAGATTATATCAGTACAATTCCAATCTTTTAAGTAGACCTACATATCCTTAAGTTTTGGCTGAACTTTGTGTGCAATGTGCCCTTTGATAAAGGTACATCTACGCATTCCATCTTAGCAGTTGTTGTCAGCTATGAAAGTGAGCAGGAGCTACCTTCATCCAGACTTACAAACTCCTTTCACTGTTACACTGATAAATTTGTCTCCGTCAGTCTTTCCACTGGAATTCAATTACACAGTCACAGGACATTGTAGGTATGGTGAAACTGCAAAAATAGTTTCAGAACTCCCTTAAATTCTAGTTTTGTTAAGACTTTTCTAGATCACCATAAAAGGACCAAAGATGCTTCCTTTAATGGAATAGCTGTTTACCTACAAAAGTTCTGTATAAAAGTAAGAATAATGAAGTATTGCTTCCATGTGTTTATCCCCAAGTTGCACCTTCTCTGGTGACAGCAGGCATAGATCTTTCTCTCAAATATGGTAATCACTTAATTTTCCCAGGAAACCAGTCTTATTTTTATTCTTTCTATAACCACGTAAAAAAGAATGATAAATATTTGTGTCTTCCACTGACAAAGCAGTGAACATTGCTGTTCCTTTCTTAAGGTTTGGGGTCTTCTTACAGGTAGTTTGGTTTCATCAGATCTTTCAAGGCAATTTAAATGTCAAGTGTGCTTTTCTTCTGCTAGTTTTATTAGGATGTCAGAGTTTACTTTGGTGTGCCCTGGGCATGTCTATTTATTTATGGATTCAATAAGTGAAAAATCCTGTGTGCAATAATGCAATCTATCTGAACAGTAATTAGTGTTGTGATATGTGGTGGAGTAAGTAACTGTAAGTAACTCCCACTCAGTAACTATTAACACAGCATTAGAGACTTCGAGCATTGCACTGCACATTTGCTCCTATTTCTTCTCAAACTGGGACTGGATTTGTTTTCTATGGGATTTTGGCCACCACCAGTTAGGTTTCTGTTAAAGTATAAAGGAAAGAAAAGGAAAACAAGATAAATAGGCTTTTTCACCTCTTCTTTTTAAACTTACTTGTGATTTTTTTTTTTCTAGGAATAGGGAGCCTTTTGTAATAAAAGTTAAAAAATTCCTATTGCAACTTCCTTGATAAGCAGCCAAGACTTTCTATGAGTCTTAAAGCCCATGTTTTTCCAGTTTCCAGTTTTTAATGTAAATGTTTAGGGATTCTAATTGTAGAATAATTCATTAAGGAAGGTAGGATTTAGAGAACATCCACCATAGTCATTTGAGGCAAATTAAGAAATGAGACATCTGGAGGGAAAACCACACAATGCTATTATGATTATTATTTTAAAGATTTTTATAATAATGCCTATATTCCTTTGTAGTTTGAACTTAATGATGTCAAGCGCTTAAGATGTAAAATTATATGAAAAGGTAAATTATATTGCTATGAAAAGGTAAATTATATTGCAGGTCACATGAGGAAACTTAGAGAGTAGAAAATGAGAGAAATAGAGAGAGATAATGATGAGGGAAGAGCAGCAGATGTAAAAAAAATTATGTAATGATTAATATAGATAGAAAAGGGTGGAAGTCTTTGGTGGAAGCTTAAGTAAAAATAAAAGCCAAAACATATGATAAAGATGAGGCAACAGAAAGAGATGAGGTGCAGGGTGCTATTTAAACAGCTATGTCATCTCTCTATTTCATGAAAAAATTTCATTCTTAGTACTTATTTTATTAATTGATATAATCTTCAATGTTTTTTCTAATCCTTTTTAGCTTTTCACATTTTTGGAAAGCATTCACTTGCTTTCTTTTTGCCTTAATTATTCATCACTACTCTGCATTTTTTTCTCGCTGTTTATTGGCCTTATAATTTCAGCCCCATATTCATCCTCTTGCTACCAACTCAGTGATCACTCTAGAAGTGTCTTTAGTAGAACTTTTCTATTATTTATGTTGAAAAAACAGACTGCAGAGAGAAACAGATAGACTATTTAAATTATGTGAAGAAACCAATGTTTAACATTATAATAAAAATGGTAGACTGAGATTTAGTCAAGATCATGCTTTTTTCAATACCTCTACAGAGAGTTTTAAATACTGTTGCATTTGCCATAAATTGATTTTAATGAGCATATGTGCAATAAGACAATTTTTAAACAAATTCTCCCATTTTCTGTTAGTTTAATTTCTTCAACCTTTTTGTACTTTGACATGAAGATCCTCTGGACATTGTAAGATGTGTTTTATGTCATTTAGAGACATAAAAAAGGAGTTAGTCTTTCCAAACTTTAAACTGCTTTATGTTTGCTTAGCAATTGCCGATCTTGAGCTAAATTTGGTTTAATATGGCACTCATAGACAAAAATCAGTTCTGGAGTTCCCAGAAATTGCTTTCATATTTTAGAATCCAATGAGTTTTCTCCCTGAGTGACATTAAACCAATGACACACATGACGACCTTGTCCTTCACATTTTTGTTTTTGCTACCTGTTTAGGTAATCAGTACAGCCTGAATGCAATTGCTAATATCAATTAATTCAGGTCAAAAGCATAACAGCAGGAAAAAGAGATCAGTCAGTTACCATATGAAAACCCAAGACACTGGGGCACCTTATGGTATGTGCAAACAATTCACTATACAATTTCTGGAGAGAGGAAACTGGCATACTGTTGAATATTGTTTTCCTTTGGGTAAAATTTTAATTAAAAAAAGCAGCATGGATACAGGTTTTAGATCTTCACTATTCAAATAGCTGAGATAGCTATTTGAATTTTAAAATCTTATAAAGTATTTCATTAAAAAAAGACTTCTGTTATCTTAGCCTTAAAACTGTTTATAATATGATGGACCAGAATTTATGAGACAAGTTAAACCTGAAGTACATCCTAAGAAAAGTGAAAAAGGGATAATGAAAATTTGCAATTATTTTTCCTAGGTCAAACTTTAAAACGCCCCAGAGAATATTCTGAGTTGGAAGGGACCCATAAGGGTCATCAAGTCAACCTCCTGTCCCTGCACAGGACATGCCCCGGAGTCACACCCTGTGCCTGAGAGCATTCTCCAGACACTTCTTGAACTCTGCCAGGCTGGTGCTGTAACCACATCCCTGGGGAGCCTCTTCCAGTGCCCAAGCACCTTTTTCTAATACCTGGCCTAAACCTCTCTTAACACAGCTTCAGGCCCTTGGGTGTCTGTCATTGGTCATCACAGAGCAGAGCTCAGTGCCTGCCCCTCCTCTTCCTGTCATGAGGAAGTTGCAGACTGCAGTGAGATCTGCCCTCAATCTCCTGTTCTCCAGGCTGAACAGACCAAACCACTCCTCACACAGCTTCCCCTCAAGTCCCTTCACCATCCTTGTTGCCCTCCTTTGGGCACCCTAATTACTTAACATCTTTCTTATACAGTGCTGACCAAAACTGCACACCGTGTTCAAGCTGAATACTGTTGTCACATCGGAGGCATGAGGAAAGGGAACTCGTGTCATACACATCCTGCTGTAATTAATTCACAGTGGCCAAGGATGTCCAGAGTCCTGCAATGTTCTGACACGCACCTGAGCCTTGCGAGACACATTTCTGTCTTATCAAGGAAGCATCCAACTGGACACTGCTACATCCATACAGCTGGATCATGAAATGGGAACAGGGAGGAAAGGTCATGGAGGAGCCCTGTGTCCAACTTTATGTAAGCAATTCTGCATGACCTTTTACCACACTTCTGCTTTGCATTATGGGGTGATCAAATTTGTATTCATATAATACATTTGTGTAAATAGAGTTCCATCAAGATATGCTGTAGCCAAGGGTGAATGTTAAAAAAAAATGTATACATTTTCTGTAAAGATTATTTTTCCTTTCTCAGTTTGATATGGTTACTAGAGGCATATGAGCACTTAATTGACATCCTTTCAGTTTGTGAGGCACTAAGCATTTCAGGAATGGGTAAAAGCTTCGTTAATTCTGGTTTCTAAAGCCTGGGGCTAGAGAAGCTAAAAGGATTTCCTTTTTTTTTTTTTTTTTCTTTTTCTTTCTTTTCAAACCAAACATCAGTTTGTGCTTAGCTTTGGATATATGAAATTGTGATGTCTGCTTAAAACCCACAGAAATGTAAATGCAAAACTGGAATAGTTGCAGTAGTAAAGGTCAAGCATTTTAAAAAGTCAGTATAACAAGACCTTATACAAGGAAAAAGGAACACCTTGTCCTACTTCTCAGAGATGATAAAAGCAAAACCAGAAATATCCATGAGATATGTATAAAAAAATATTTAACTTGACAAAATTTGCAACTCAGAACTTCCAAATTTTTTTATGTGAATTACACTTAATATGGATTCATTATCCCTATTTTTAACATTTAAACTTAGCCTTCTATTTCTGAATCAGTCATGTATGAAACATTTATAGTAGTCGAAGTTAGAAGCACGGGAGTAGCAAAGTTATTTCAGTGTCTAAACCTATAGCTAAATTTCAGCTAGAGAGGGAACACCTCTGAAACCCTCTGCATGTTTGAGTTTGTGTCCCAGATGTGCCTTGGCTCTATGTTAGAATTAAATCTGATAGTTCACTATTCCTCTTTCAGTTCCTATGTTTTTATAAAAACAGGTGTCAAATGCATGAATTGGAAGGTAGCTATTGGAGGGACCAGGGCTCTCACCTGGACAGAGTGGATCAGGATATCAAGTCACATCCTCACATTATTGAGATCAGCTACACATCACAAGTATCATTTTGATATATCTGTAATAAACTTCTGGACATACCTACCTCTCTCCACTGATTGTGAATTCATAGAATTATAGAACCATTTATGTTGGAAAAGACCCTTGGATCATCCAGCTGAACAATTAACCCTACATCGATACACCCACCATTAAAACATGTCCCTAAGTGCCACTGCTTCTTGTCTTTTAAATACCTCCAGGAATGAGGATGCAACTTCCCAGGGCAGCCTATACCAATGCTTGACAACTCTTTCAGTGAAGAATTTTTTCCTAGTATCCAGTCTAAACTTCCCCTGACACAAATGAAGGCCATTTCCTCTTGTTGATCACTTCTTACTTGGGAGAAGAAACTGACCCCCACTTCACTACAACCTCCTTTCAAGTAGCTGTAAAAAGCAGTAAGGTCTCTCAGCCTCCTTTTCTCCAGTATAAACAACCTCAGGTCCCTCTGCTGCTCCACATATGACTTTTCTCTAGAGCCTTCCTCAGCTATGAATCCAGTCTGACTAGTTCAGACTCAGAGGTCTAGAAAAGATAATCAAATACCCCTTGAAATTCCCTAGATATCTTTCCTGACTGACACGTGTCTTTTATCACCTGAAAGTCTCATTCAGCTGTTGTAAGTCATATGGAAATGTTAAAACAGGTATCTAAGGTCATATTACCATCAAAGGATTAGGAATCTAGAAATCATTTGCTCCATATAGATAACTAGACTGGCTTGAGATAGTTGGCTCCCATTTCATACTTATACCTCCTGCTGAATAAGAGTGGTACAGACATAGATTATGGCAGCTTATACACCACACAGATAATATATTTAAGTATATACATAGATATACATTAACATTTTTATAGATGCACATGTAACCAAAGATTTTAGCTAAAACATGTTTTTCAAACTCTTATCTGTGAAGTTATTACAATTACAGATTTGTAGTAATAATATATATTTCATTCTCATAAAGAAGCTGTGTATTTG
>VZRX01007742.1:75733-105079 GCA_013398075.1 Notiomystis cincta
CTCTGATAATAAGAGTGAAATATGCTTTTGTGAACTTATGTTTAGTGTGAGAAGATAGACATACCAAGTAGAAGAAGATTTTAAATGTATTTTAAGAATTCTATAGGCATGCCTTCTGATTTAATTTTCTGGCCATTATATAAAAATTATTTTCCAGTATGGAATACTCTTCAGATATCAATTGTTACTCTTTTGGGTAGTGCTGTTAAAAAAAGGTTTTTCTCCAGTAGAAGCTGTACCTAGTCAGAACTTTGTTTATATAAATTATACACATGCATGAACTAAGCATACAGATTTATGTTTTGTGTGACCCTTTTAACTCTCCGTACTTGCTGTTAAGTTGTATATTTTTCCATAGGAGCATTGTAACTCATAAGAAAATGACTAACGCTGAAAACTCAGTTAAGTCTCAAAAATAGGCATTAGTTTTGAGGCTTGGCACTCCTTTTGGGAAATCAAAGTTTTTATTGCCAGATAAATTAGTGCTTCAAAAGTATGAATACAGATGCTGTTTGCAAATTTGTCACAATCTGTCTTCCAGCAGAAAGAATTTATACTGTATATAGTAATGGAAAACAGAAAACTGCATATTTCACTAAATTGCAGCTGTGTAGGGAAGATTTATATGGTTGTTTTGTGTCAGAAAAACATATAGGTCTGTCAGTATTCACTTCAGTATTCCACACAGGACTCTGGAATTCTTATTTTAAAGTTATTTTATACTTTTTAATAGAATAAATAAAATATAGCATTTTTTTTGTTGAGAAAGTCATACATAATAACTATGTTTATCAACGTTTTATTGCAGAAGATGACTGTTGTAATTGTGTTATTCTCACTACAGACTTGACAGACCATACCTAAGAATTTCAGTCTGCAACCCATTTTCATAATTTCTAAGTGTCCACTCAGTGGAGTATTAAATGTTTTAGAGGACTTGTATATCATCCTAGGTGGGCAATCCTGGAAGAAACGTCTAGACAAAGTGACAAAGCCACAGTTTTATTTTTATTATAATCAAGTTCATTCATTTAGAGATTGAATATTCTCAGATAACAGAAAGCTGAACCCAGACAGCAAGTTTCTTTTTGCTTGCATGCCTTTACATAATGGAGTCCTACTTTTCCTTTCCTTTTTCTTTTTTTTTTCTTCCCTACTGTCAATTCCCTTACAGCAACCAGCCTTCAAAACAGGAGCTAACACTTTTTTTGCAGTTGTGAAGTATTGAATCCAATTACTCCCAGCAACAAAAAAAAACAGAGTTCATTTTAATAGGATTTGTAGTAAAACAAGGCATATAAAAATCAGATGCATAGGCAAAGAATTTTTCATCTTTAATCATTAAGCTACCAGTACAAATTGAGCCCTGCAGTTATTTCATTCCCAAAGGAGACCAGAGATTTAAAGAATTCAGAGGATTAAATATTTGTGTTTGAGTGAACATGCTAAGTGTTTTTGTGGCTGCTATCATTAAAACTGTATTTCAACACTTTATTTCAAATGCATACAATACACATTCTCTCTAAATGATAGTTTGAAACTCTTACTAGATATGGGGCATTAAGGTCACCTGTGTTTTCTCATCATCCTTCCCACAGACACCCCGTGTTCGCCTGGTTACTAACATATTGTTACTCTTTGTCAATATAGACAATTTAAATTTAGCTTGTTTTTCCTCGATAGCAAAGAGTTACATACTACAATCTGTTATTTCTATGACAAATATATATATATATATTGCCAAACAAAATCTTTTTTCTTCCTTTGAATCCCTCAAAATCAAAATATGTCCTACCCAAATTATTCACAGTATTTGTCAAATGCCACTGCCTTGTTTTCCCATGAGAATGTAAACTTGGAACAAGTGAAATTTTTATTACACTACCAAAAATTACTAAGAGATTAATAGCAAGATAACAAAATACATAACCATTGTGAGAACTTGTCAAATACAAGGCACCCACTTGCAATAAGCCAGATCAATGTCCTGTGCTTAGGGTTTAACTTGTCTTACAGTATAAATGCTTAATGCGAGTGAATGCCCAATTTTTTTTTATTTCCACATATTTCTGTATGCAGCAAAGATATTCCAGGGTCTAAAATAAGTTGCTGGGTCCCCAGATAGCTACAGCATCTAGTGGTCTGCTCACCTAACACTTTTAATTTATGTTAAAGCATGTTTTGTACTTTCAAAATCTGTTTTTCCTTATGAGTCTTTAAGCTACTACTGTGATCCATGTTACACCTCTAGTTACATAGGAAGTGTGACAAAAAAGCATAATTTTCATGATCTTGCTTCGTCCATTTTGTTAAGACTATTAATTTAAGGAAGGAATTTAGGAAATGCTTCTCATTATAATATATATGCAAATAATCCTCTTATATACAACATTTTTATATTATCTTCTCAAAACCCTGGAGTATAGACCGGACTATATGTATTGTCTGTATCTAAATGAATGACTGTAACATTTTTGAGGGCAATTCATCCCATTATAAAACAGTCATTTACAAATGGAGAAATGAATAACGCCTTGATATTGCCAGTTCTGTCCAAAGATTATAAAAGCAGTCTGGATCTGTCAGGATATATATCCCAGTGATATTATTAAACTAAGTGTTGTGTATAGGCTGTATATTCAGAATTGCCTTGCCCTGGCCTGAAAATTGCCTATTCAGGATTCCACGTTTACTTCAGCTGTTCAGTTTTCCAGTGTCCACAGTAAGAGATTCCCCAATAATATCTGGTGTTTTGAAAAACTAAGACCTGATTAATCAAAATCTGGTATTTAAATTCCAGTTAATATATAATCTTTAAAAACTGCTTTGGAAAATATTCCCCTAAATATTCACACACTGTCATCTCAGCCATTGTCTAGGTATCATGGACAAGAACCTCTAATTAGCAGTTCTCTTCAAAAATTTTAATAATGCACACCTGCAGTGGTATCATCTTTGTATGAACAGAATGGGACTGATAGGGTTATCCCAATTCATGAGTATGAGTTTTGTATAAAGATATCCAGATGGACTGGAATATGTACATGTGTAGGAGGGCAAGTGCAGGGTGTGCCTGAGAGATAGAGAGAAGCTGCAGATGGTGTTTGACTGTTGAACTGAGAATATGTATCTGTAATTTATCTGGAAGAAGAGGTAAACAGCACATTAATTAAATTTGCAGATGATACCAAATTGGAATGTGTTGCAAACACCATTGAGAAATGATACAAAGCAAAGTGACCTAGAAAAGGTTAGAAACATATGCAAAACTTTAAAAGTGATGTATAATCTTTTGAATGAAAATATATTGAAAAACAGACCTTAAATAAACTACAGATAACTGAAAAACAATAATATTAAGACAATTTAAAGCATGATAATAGTCACTGTATGACCAGTTTTAAATAGTCTCGTCTCATCATGTCTCGACTCTTTCTCCTCTCTTCTCCTCTCTTGTCTTTTTTCTCTCTTTTTAGTGTTTTTATTTTTTGTTGGTTTATATTTGCTTGTGTGGTTGGTTTGGTTTAGCTTGTTTTGGTTTTTGATTTTTGACTTTTTTTTTGGTAGAGTGTCTGTTATATTTTTGTTAATGTATTAAAAATGTGGTTTAAGTGCAGAAAATTCATATCATAACCAGAAAGGCACTGTCCCATATTTTAATTTCGCTGGCCCCAAAATCTACTGCTACAGCTATAAAAATCAGTGGCATTGGATGAAAATTGTCATTATTTTAGTGACTATAAGCAAAATAACTTCTTTGTAATCTGAAAGTAAGGTTGGAACCTCATCTTGTTAAGGGCTTGCTCCCTGCTGCCATCACCTCTACTGCACATGAAAGGGCTTCCTTTCCTTGCATTTGGTGTAGCCAGTGTAAATCTATTTAAACTCAGACAAGTTGTTCTCGTATTTAGCTTTGAAGTTTGCTACTTCTGTTAAAGAGTAAGGAAAGGTTGTAAAATATTTTTTATTTCTTCTGTCTGTATAACTTAAATAAAACATATCAACTCCCTCTAGAAATACCATATTACCTTTGCCACTGTGATTAGAATAACATTGTGACTGATAGTGAGTTAAATTAGTAGAAAAATTCAATTCCAGAATATCTAAAATTTGAAGAAATAACCATCATTGCCTGTAATTATTGCAACCATCATCCAGGAAGTGAGAACTCAATTGTACTTCTGGCTCTGACAGAGAGTTTGATCTCTATTTTATGGTCAAGTATGAAAATCAGTTTTACAGGAAGTGTTAAAAAACCAAACAGGAATTAAATTAGAATAAAGACACACAGTGAAGGAGGAGATGAGTTTGTCATTTACAGGTAATGACCCTTTCCCTTTTATTCCAAATGCTTACCCAGAATTTCCTTTACCACTCAGAATTGCTTTCAGCACTTTGAGCCTTCTACTCCTTGAAATTAAATAAATTGATAATTCTGGAAAGTGAGATCAACATCCCTAGATAACTTGATTGCCAGGATACCTTTAACAGTTATGGCTAAATATGGTATATTTATCTATATGACAATATTTGATTTACATTACACTTGTGTTTCTGGCTGAATAGAAGCTTCAGCTTAATAGCTGGATAACAAAGTACTCCCAATTAATTCAGTCTATTGCTCTATCCTTTTCAAAGGATGTAGCAGGTTTGGTGTTTTCAGTATAGGAATAAGCAGAGGCCAGAAATCTTACTAGGAAACAGGTGAACTGTTTTGCAAGAGGACTTATAGCATCAGATATTGTCTGCAGAAGGTATATTTGATGCTTAAATAATAAACTGCCATGTCTAGTTGCAGACAGGAATATGTGTTTATGAATTCATTCACACAGAATTACCTTCCTTAAGCTTTCTTAATCAAACTGAGAAACTGATTCAGACGTACCTTTTGTCCACTGCTGAGTATCCTGTCATATTCTTATTTCAATCCTCAGGCAATCCGCAGCTTCCTGTAACATTGAGAACTGCCTCTTTTTTTTTTTCTCCTTCCCAAAGAAAATATATTTGCTTTTACTGTGTTGGGTGAAGCTTACAAGTTAAACTCCTAAACTCAGTGTGGTGCATGGACAGAGAAGTTTTGCAGTGTTTCAAGGTCCTTTTCTATAGCTGACTACAAGAATACCAAATACCTGTACAAATGACACCTTCATCTAAACAAATAATGGAAAACCTCAGTAACAAATCTCAAGACTTTAAAGAGAGGTTAGGAAATGCTTAAAAGAGAAAAAAATTCCCTGGATTATTGGCAAATTTTAAGATGAATATACTTGGGAAACATTTCTGAAGTACATTGACTGCAAACTCTTGAGTAGTGGAAAAGCATGTATCCATAGTTCAAAATATTTGGATTGTTTCTGAGCAGGAAGAAATACTTAAATCTTAGAAGAAAGATTTGGAATCCATTTTTATTGATTTGTTTGCAGAATTTATATTGAGATTTTCCTCTCACACATGCAGAGCGACTCTACTTGCAAGAACAAGCAAGTGAGCAGTCACATCAGGAGACCAATTTTTCATGTTCCATTGCTGAAGGCTAAAATAAAATGTTCTGATTATGACTTTCAAGACATTTATTATCCTTTACACAACAGAACCCTAAGATAGCTATAATTTATAAATATATATATATATAATTTTTTTCCTTGAGGCCAAATAAAAGCATAAAAAATCAAATAGTGCAACTAATAAAAGTGTATAACTGTATAATATTGTATAAACATTAGAGCTTACACAAAATATAAGCATTTTACAGCAGAATATAATCTATTTGATCTTGATGCTGTAAGAATCTAAGCAAAACATTATGGCAGATAAAGGTCAAGATAACACCAAAGGACTAAAAATAGGCAGAATACACTGCCAAATAAACTAAACCCCAATATAATCAGCAATGAGAGAAGACCCTCCTGTTTTTGAGGGGAGAAGGAGCATTTGAATAAAACACTATACACAAGAAAACTGGAGAAGAAATAATATACGATAACTTCAGCTGCAACTTGACTTAAAGAGCTCTGAATGATCATCAACTTCAGCTCAGTGAAATATCAAGTACCACAGACATTAGTGCCAAATAAATGTAAACATTATCAACTTTACCGTATACTGAGATCTAATTTAAAAAGTCTTATCAAAGACTAAAGGGTTTGTGTTCATAATGGTGAAGGTTAATAAGGTACAAAAAGTAGCTACTAACAAAGGTGTTGCTGATCAATTAATTTAGTAAAGTTTAAAATTTCAAACTGTCCTGCTTTATCAATCTTATGGCATCATTATAGCGTCCTAATTTCTGTATGTGTGTACATACATTCATACATATATATATACATATATATATATGCATATGTATGTATCCATTTATTTAATGGAAATACTTCTCCCCCAACTGACTAACTGAATATTTTTCTTTGAAAGACTGTCACCTTGTATCCTTATACTATAATTGTGCTCTCTTCCCTTTACTCTTATTGCATTTTCCTGAAATTACATTTACTATTAAGCAGTGATGTTTTGGTAAGAGTATTCTCAGTATCCCTTTGGTTAGCCATGAGCTTTCTGTTGCCATGCATCATGACCTTCTATTTTTGTGTGCATATGAAAGATGTTTTGAACCGAGATAAAGTCTAGGAAAGAAAAAAAAAAAAAAAGAAAAGATAATATTGCAGAGATATATGACTGAATCCAAATCTTTCTTTACTAAATGATTATCTGGTTTAAAATAACTATGAGATAAGTGCTGAAAGAAAACCTAATCATTATCAGCAATTTATAATCACAATCATAGCTTCACTATCAGTTCAGTGAAATGATTTTAAATGATTTTCTTTTGAACTGTTAATGTCTCATGAGTTTTCTACAGTGTCTGATGGTAAAAGTTTGCAAGAGAAATATTTTTCCTGTAATAGACAAATAGACAATAGATTTTTATCAGATGACAGATTACACAGTGGTGAAAATAATAACAACAAAAAAGATTCAATAAATCAGATAGGTTTCAGGCTTTTATTTTTTTCTTTCAGCATCACTGATCTGTTTTTAAAGATCTTTAAGCTCATGGATGGCACAAAATTGTCCTAGTTTTTTGGGTTGGTTTCTAATTTTTGTCTTTTTCTGGTACTTATTTTTTGGTTTTTCGAGGTTTTTTTGGTTGGTTGTGGGTTTTTTGATTTTTTTTAAAATCTGCATACTTAGACCCTCTGCTGGTGACCTGAATGGAGTTGTGCCAATTTACATTAACAGTGTTGACACATATTTGGCTGTAGATTAAACTAATGCATTTTTCATCTCATACATCTGCCCCAGCCTGTTATCAGAGGCTGCTGTCCCTATGGCAAGGGCAGGTGAATGAAAACCTATTTCTTAATCAAGGCTAACCTGTTAAAGAAATTTTAATTCAGCATTAGCTGACCTTAGTGTAACTGGCTCTAAGTTCAAGAAAATGCCGAGGATCGGTTTAGCTCTTCCTGATCCTGTGGTGGCATCTTCCACAAGTGGGATAGGCAGCTAGGGGCTGGAGACAGATTCAAATGTCAAATCTCAACATGCTGCAATTTTTTCTTTCTGACACAAAGTCTGGTGGAGACAGATTCAAATGTCCAACCTCAACATGCCACAATTTTTTCTTTCTGACATGAAGTCTGCTTTAGAGGAAAAGCTACTTGAATCTGCTAGGGATAGATGGCTACTGTTCCTCACAGGTCTGCACTGTTCATGTCTCTAACCTTTCTCCGTGTTTGAAAGCAAACTGAGAAATTAGAAAAAAAAAGAAAAAAAAGCCCACAATAAAAACCCAAATGAAAACCCCAACCAACTAACCAACCAACCAACCAACCAACCAACCAACCAACCAACCAACCAACCAACCACCAAAAAACCCAACCAAAAAGCCAAGGCAACAAAACATGTCAAAATGGAGAAAGTATTAAANTGTCTGTATTACTTAAATAAAACATATCAACTCCCTCTAGAAATACCATATTACCTTTGCCACTGTGATTAGAATAACATTGTGACTGATAGTGAGTTAAATTAGTAGAAAAATTCAATTCCAGAATATCTAAAATTTGAAGAAATAACCATCATTGCCTGTAATTATTGCAACCATCATCCAGGAAGTGAGAACTCAATTGTACTTCTGGCTCTGACAGAGAGTTTGATCTCTATTTTATGGTCAAGTATGAAAATCAGTTTTACAGGAAGTGTTAAAAAACCAAACAGGAATTAAATTAGAATAAAGACACACAGTGAAGGAGGAGATGAGTTTGTCATTTACAGGTAATGACCCTTTCCCTTTTATTCCAAATGCTTACCCAGAATTTCCTTTACCACTCAGAATTGCTTTCAGCACTTTGAGCCTTCTACTCCTTGAAATTAAATAAATTGATAATTCTGGAAAGTGAGATCAACATCCCTAGATAACTTGATTGCCAGGATACCTTTAACAGTTATGGCTAAATATGGTATATTTATTTATATGACAATATTTGATTTACATTACACTTGTGTTTCTGGCTGAATAGAAGCTTCAGCTTAATAGCTGGATAACAAAGTACTCCCAATTAATTCAGTCTATTGCTCTATCCTTTTCAAAGGATGTAGCAGGTTTGGTCTTTTCAGTATAGGAATAAGCAGAGGCCAGAAATCTTACTAGGAAACAGGTGAACTGTTTTGCAAGAGGACTTATAGCATCAGATATTGTCTGCAGAAGGTATATTTGATGCTTAAATAATAAACTGCCATGTCTAGTTGCAGACAGGAATATGTGTTTATGAATTCATTCACACAGAATTACCTTCCTTAAGCTTTCTTAATCAAACTGAGAAACTGATTCAGACGTACCTTTTGTCCACTGCTGAGTATCCTGTCATATTCTTATTGCAATCCTCAGGCAATCCGCAGCTTCCTGTAACATTGAGAACTGCCTCTTTTTTTTTTTCTCCTTCCCAAAGAAAATATATTTGCTTTTACTGTGTTGGGTGAAGCTTACAAGTTAAACTCCTAAACTCAGTGTGGTGCATGGACAGAGAAGTTTTGCAGTGTTTCAAGGTCCTTTTCTATAGCTGACTACAAGAATACCAAATACCTGTACAAATGACACCTTCATCTAAACAAATAATGGAAAACCTCAGTAACAAATCTCAAGACTTTAAAGAGAGGTTAGGAAATGCTTAAAAGAGAAAAAAATTCCCTGGATTATTGGCAAATTTTAAGATGAATATACTTGGGAAACATTTCTGAAGTACATTGACTGCAAACTCTTGAGTAGTGGAAAAGCATGTATCCATAGTTCAAAATATTTGGATTGTTTCTGAGCAGGAAGAAATACTTAAATCTTAGAAGAAAGATTTGGAATCCATTTTTATTGATTTGTTTACAGAATTTATATTGAGATTTTCCTGTCACACATGCAGAGCGACTCTACTTGCAAGAACAAGCAAGTGAGCAGTCACATCAGGAGACCAATTTTTCATGTTCCATTGCTGAAGGCTAAAATAAAATGTTCTGATTATGACTTTCAAGACATTTATTATCCTTTACACAACAGAACCCTAAGATAGCTATAATTTATAAATATATATATATATAATTTTTTTCCTTGAGGCCAAATAAAAGCATAAAAAATCAAATAGTGCAACTAATAAAAGTGTATAACTGTATAATATTGTATAAACATTAGAGCTTACACAAAATATAAGCATTTTACAGCAGAATATAATCTATTTGATCTTGATGCTGTAAGAATCTAAGCAAAACATTATGGCAGATAAAGGTCAAGATAACACCAAAGGACTAAAAATAGGCAGAATACACTGCCAAATAAACTAAACCCCAATATAATCAGCAATGAGAGAAGACCCTCCTGTTTTTGAGGGGAGAAGGAGCATTTGAATAAAACACTATACACAAGAAAACTGGAGAAGAAATAATATACGATAACTTCAGCTGCAACTTGACTTAAAGAGCTCTGAATGATCATCAACTTCAGCTCAGTGAAATATCAAGTACCACAGACATTAGTGCCAAATAAATGTAAACATTATCAACTTTACCGTATACTGAGATCTAATTTAAAAAGTCTTATCAAAGACTAAAGGGTTTGTGTTCATAATGGTGAAGGTTAATAAGGTACAAAAAGTAGCTACTAACAAAGGTGTTGCTGATCAATTAATTTAGTAAAGTTTAAAATTTCAAACTGTCCTGCTTTATCAATCTTATGGCATCATTATAGCGTCCTAATTTCTGTATGTGTGTACATACATTCATACATATATATATACATATATATATATGCATATGTATGTATCCATTTATTTAATGGAAATACTTCTCCCCCAACTGACTAACTGAATATTTTTCTTTGAAAGACTGTCACCTTGTATCCTTATACTATAATTGTGCTCTCTTCCCTTTACTCTTATTGCATTTTCCTGAAATTACATTTACTATTAAGCAGTGATGTTTTGGTAAGAGTATTCTCAGTATCCCTTTGGTTAGCCATGAGCTTTCTGTTGCCATGCATCATGACCTTCTATTTTTGTGTGCATATGAAAGATGTTTTGAACCGAGATAAAGTCTAGGAAAGAAAAAAAAAAAAAAAGAAAAGATAATATTGCAGAGATATATGACTGAATCCAAATCTTTACTAAATGATTATCTGGTTTAAAATAACTATGAGATAAGTGCTGAAAGAAAACCTAATCATTATCAGCAATTTATAATCACAATCATAGCTTCACTATCAGTTCAGTGAAATGATTTTAAATGATTTTCTTTTGAGCTGTTAATGTCTCATGAGTTTTCTACAGTGTCTGATGGTAAAAGTTTGCAAGAGAAATATTTTTCCTGTAATAGACAAATAGACAATAGATTTTTATCAGATGACAGATTACACAGTGGTGAAAATAATAACAACAAAAAAGATTCAATAAATCAGATAGGTTTCAGGCTTTTATTTTTTTCTTTCAGCATCACTGATCTGTTTTTAAAGATCTTTAAGCTCATGGATGGCACAAAATTGTCCTAGTTTTTTGGGTTGGTTTCTAATTTTTGTCTTTTTCTGGTACTTATTTTTTGGTTTTTCGAGGTTTTTTTGGTTGGTTGTGGGTTTTTTGATTTTTTTTAAAATCTGCATACTTAGACCCTCTGCTGGTGACCTGANCCAACCAACCAACCAACCAACCAACCAACCTCCAAAAAACCCAACCAAAAAGCCAAGGCAACAAAACATGTCAAAATGGAGAAAGTATTAAAACTCTGCTAGGAAAGAAGTTGCAAATGGAAGGGCACATCCTACTACCATGACTAGAGCTATAAAAAAATTTGATATTTGATGAATTTTTAAAATGTGATCCAGTTTCAAATTTTCATCCCTATTCGATGCTATGTTAGACATTATCTTCCTATATAAACTGCATGGTGACATGTAAGCAGATAAGAGATTCTTAAGCAGGTGAAATATATATTTTTTTTAAATAAAAATATGTATTCTCAAAAATAAAAGTAAGCAAATAAGGCATGGGGAATTGTTCTGAACCCTTAAAAAATGGTCTGGGTTATTGTGTGTATTTCTCTTAATATCAACCTCATTAAAAGCTGGCTGGTTTAGTCCTTACAGTATTCTAAATAAAACACAGAATTACCTGAGAATGTGAGAGGATTCTGAATAATTCCCTAGGCGGTGAAAATACATTTTCAATATTCAATTCTCAAATATAGCACAGTGGAATTTTACCAATCTTTCCAAAACACTGTGTTGAGGGGAAAGAATAAGCATGAGAAATATCCTCCTGACAAGTAGTGAAATGAAAAGCATTTGAAAAATGCTGCTTTGAATGAAAATGCCATTCCAACCCTAGCCATAACACCACATTTCCAGCTCTACAGTCACTTGCTTCCTCGTGAATAT
The DNA here is from genome assembly GCA_013398075.1 of Notiomystis cincta. Taxonomy (NCBI): domain Eukaryota; kingdom Metazoa; phylum Chordata; class Aves; order Passeriformes; family Notiomystidae; genus Notiomystis; species Notiomystis cincta. The sequence goes on from VZRX01007742.1 coordinate 87,636, forward strand.
CCCCCTGCCTTTGAACATGAGTCCTTTATTATTCATTCAGCAGCCTTCCCAGGATGTTTGCTAAAACACAAGGAGGCATAAGGATTTTAAACAATAAATAAGTCACCTCAATACCACTTGGCTGTAGATTAAACACAGAGGTCACTGAAAGTAAAAACAAGATTTGACCTTCGCTATTGCAGTACACATTGAGCAGGGCAATGCAGAGCAATGTGAGCAGGCAGCCTGAGCAGGCATCAGTACAACTTGCAAACAGCAGGAAAAGGTGCCATGGTCATCCACAGCTCTAGCAGAGCAGCCTGCATATTTTCAAATTGAATTTTACTATTATGCTTCATTCTCTATACTGGTGTAAGAGACTCTGAATTGGAATATCTGAAGACTGGAAGTAAAGTAAGGTTTCTTTTGTGTGGTATTTTGTTATAAGTGTATTGGGTTAGTTTTTCAGTTGTTTAGGGTTTTTTTGACTACCACTTTTGCTCAATGCCTGGTCACAGAGATCTAAGGACACAAATGTTACAATTAGTTTTGACAAGTTGGAATTGTTATTGTTGTACCTATATAATATCAATTGTAAGTCTATCACCCAGAATATACTTTAAATGAATTAATACACAACATATTACTGTATGTATCCTAAGCATTTGATTTGAATATATTTCTGGAATGCAATATAGTTTATTGTGCTTTTTTTCTCTAATTTATCTTTCTGTATTTCAGAACACACAGTAAATGTTTCTCTTGATAATTGTACCCACATGAGCAGAAAAACATTGACAACCTGTTCAAATGATTACTCAAGATAGAGGACTTTCCTTTTGATTTGAAAGTCTGTGGTGAGTAAAATTGCCTAGCATGCTGGATTTACTGGCTTGACAGAGAGCCTGAATGGGGTCCTCTGTAGGCTGCAGTGGGGACACTTGCTTTGGCATGGTATTCCATGAACTGCAGGGGACACTGAGGCAGCACCTGGAGCACCTCCTCCCCTTTTTCTTTCACTTTGGTGCCTACAGGGCTGTTTCTCTCACATTTTCTTACTCCTCTCACTCACAGCTGCTGCGTATTTTTTTCCTTTCAAAAATATGATATCATAGAGGAACCAGCAGCATTGCTGAACAGCCCAGCTTTGAGCAGTGGTGGGATCATCTCAGAGTCAACTGAATTGGGCTCCAAGGTGGGTGCATCTTTTGATCTCACAGAAGCCACACTCACATCCCTCCTGCTACCAAAACTGTCACGTAAACAAAGTCCTTTGCTGCTGTTCATTTCTATTACTTCTTTTACCTTGATTAATATAAAATTGTGCTCCTCTGCTCTAATTTAAAAAAGAAGAATCTTCTTTATACCTTTCTGTCATTGGTAACAATATTTATATGTTTCCCTGCCTCATCCATTCCTAATTTCCTTTTTGTCAATGTCAAAACAACTCATTCTCATACAACAAGAATTGGCCAATACTATAAAGCAATAGTCATCAGGTAGCCTCAATTTTGAATTACAGAATTGTACAATTTTTTTTTTAATTGCAGGAGATTTAATAGCCTTGCGCATTCTTATTATTGATGATGCAATTTTGGTTGCTTGGGGACAGCTGAATGTCATGAAACTTTAGAAGTATTTTTCTGTTTCTATGGATTAGGGTTTGCCAATGTATCTTATCTGTTCTGTAGCAGCTGTCATGATTTGGAGCTACTGAATACACTTTTTTTTTTTAGTGTCAAACAATAAATAAATAATTGGCAATGAAAAGGGGATAGGCACTTATAATGTAACTGTATATCTTAAACCTGCGAGGTGCATCAAGTCACTTTGCCAGTTCGCAATTATTCGCAAACAGGAAAAAAAATGGAAGCAAAACTAAATCCCAGAAGGATAATAACTACTGATTTTACATCCACCAGTAAACACAATTCCACATATGATCTCCCTGTATAAGATAAGAATGAAGAATTCTTAAATTTATACAGCATGAGAATTACATCAACAGCAGGAAGTGAAACCAACCGAGCAAGTTCAACTTTTGATTGTTAAAAGTCAGAAGAAGAGCCATATGCAGTAGTTGTGTTTCTGTGAATGAAGAGGATACTCTTCAGAAACATCTCATCTACTGTTTTAGTATATGTCTAATATTCATTGTGATGTAGTTGTGTATCATCTAACATAAGAAGACTGAAATAAGAAGAATAGAGACATAGAAAGCATCAACATTAAATAATAATAAAAAGATTAGAGACATAAAAAGCATCAACATTTCACACAGATTATAAAATTAGTCATTTCTTCCATCTTCAGCAATCAGTAAGGTAGATAATTAGCAGTAGGCTTCCTCTGTATTCCAAAGATGTACCAATCCCAAACTAAAAAAATACTTAACTATGAGGGATGAGTTGTCCCTGAGGAGGGGTACTTTCTCCTCCACAGGAGTTGAATTTGGCTGCACAGTTGGGCATCTAGTGCCCTAAGAAAGTAAGAAATTTATGTAGGAAGTATAGAGATGAAAAAGGACCTATGGGAGATGCGTGTTCTTCTGAAGCAGAAGCTGGATGTCAGACAGGATAACAGGCATCTGAAATGTTACTGAACATATGTTTGGTCAACTGGCACTCACTTTGACTTTTTTCAGAGCAATTAATGGTGTTTCATTCAGCTGCACACTCTGCAGAGGCATCTCATGCCATCTTCAAACCGCGCAGTTATCGAAAGCATGTGCACAGGGCTGACAGGGCAAGCGTAGTGTTGTCTGAAAAATCTTACATGATTCCACCTGGCCTGGGACTGCTGACTGCTGGTTCAGAACGGAGTGAATTTCCCTCTTCCCACTCCCTCCCCCCTTTTTTAATACAGATATCTCAGAAATCCTAAAAAGTTTCAAAAAACTCTAGACAGCAGTGTTCAGATGACTGTATGGCACTCTTGGAGCTTTTAGGCTTTACAGTGGTCATGAGATTAGTCTGGAGGGATGAACAAACTCTCCATTAACTATAATGAGAGCTCAAAAAACTTGGCTCATAGGCAAACACCTACATTGAAACAACTGAGTTTTAGGACCAACTCTTTGAAGATGGATTTCCTCTTTATTTGGTTACCTAAATAGAAGAACAATTGGCATAGGTTATTAAAATGATATGTTATTAAACCATATGTAACAGCCAATCCATTTACAGATTAAATAGGATCCCATAGGATGTCTCAAACAAAAAATAGTCTCTGTTCCAGCAATTAAATTAAGATCTGAATGCTGAGTAATATAGATGTTTTGACTTACCTGTGGCCAGCATTTTACATTAGCTTGTGAGAAGTTCTTGATAAATATTAATAAACTATGGAAGTATTTAGGAAACATATATGTAATAAGATTCCCTCTAATTATCTCCTCTAAAAATTTGATTGAATAGACACCCAAATTCTTTATCAACATTCCATGCATTTCAACAGCTGGATTTGTTTTCAGTGTTGCATTTGTATTATTAATAATTTAGAAGATCATTATTTTGTTTACCTTTGTTGTTGTTGTCACTACAGTCTTTGTTGTGTATAAATGTTTTGGGGTAATTCTGTCTTTGGAGCATCATAAACAGTAACAAATGCTTTTTGATTCACTTACAAATTATAAGAGAAGAGCCATGAAATTTTCCTAACCTTTTCTGCAGCTCAATAAATCACAAACAGACAAGAAAGTTAAGCACTGCTTCAGTGGAAAATCAGCAGACAGATGTAGCACACATTCCCCTCAAAATAATTCAGAACCTGTTCCAATTTATCAAATGCCTACTTTATCTGTCAAAACAATGTCCTTTCTCAAATAAAGGGCATTGTTTCTGCAGCAAGAAAAAGGTTCTGATGTATTGTTATCTGCAAATGGATGGTGGAATAATGGAACAACAGGCAGCATTTCAAGCTAAGAGATCAAAGGGCAGAATACATTACAATTCTTGTTAAAATAAATTAGACTGAAATCGTAATTTTAATAAAGACATTTATAACCTTAAACAATATTTTTTGAGTTCCTAGATCAGCAGAAACAATAAGAAAATCCCTTTAAATATGTAAGTTGGTGCATTTCTTCCCATTGTGAGGACTTCAAATTTCAGAGCTGTAATGTACATTAGCTGGTATCTTGTGCTGACATGACACTATCTTACATTTGCAGAGGAAATATTTTCAATTGCTTTATTCATTTTTTACTGTATTTTCATATCACCATGATACTGCAAAAGCATTCTTAGATTTCCAGTTTAAGAATTTCTGTAAGCAAAATTTGGTATCTTGAAATCTTCCAGGACAATTTTGACCTTTAAATGTTCAATAATGTATAATGATGTTAAGTCACAGTATTGAATCAAAGTCCTCCTTATAACAATCCTTTCCAACTTCCACTATTGAAATGAAATCAAGAATTAAATCCTTTTAAAGCCCTATCCTCTCTAGAGTAAATTAGAAAACAACAGCAAAAAAAGTAAACTGTTAATAAATGTTGATTAATTGAAAAAGCCTGGAGTTTTAAGTGTTTAGCAAATCTGTTTACTCAAACCTGGTTCTATTATTAAGCCACTGTAATGCTCAGATACTTTCTTTAACCTCAACATGTCAGATATTTATGAAAATTCCTGCAGCCAGCTTGATCCCCAGCTGAACTGTGACAACGTTGCACTGATGTATCTGTCTCCTCCATGATTGCATGTGGCTCTTTCATTCTTATATTCTTCCATTTTTCAATTCTTCTTTATGTAACTGTGACCTCTGTCAGTTATTAGGTTTTTCTCCTTATGATACATTTTTTTTAATATCACAGAATCCTCTAAAAATACATGATTGAATCAACTCCTTTAGAAAATTATTCATTTATAATCTGCTAAGTACAGCTTCAAAAGTTAGAAATATTTCTCTTTTTTTACGAAACGCTTTACTTACACCATGATATTCATAATCTCTAAAATAAAGTCTTAAACATTCTATAAAAGAAACTCAAGGATCAGAGTCATAGCAAAATAAAAATAAGAACATTTTGCTGGTTGAATTTATTTCCAATCTAAGTTTTTATTTTGGTGCCATTCCAGTGCAAGGTAAAAACTAAGCCCATCATCTTTAAACTTGTACATCTGTTAAAGCTCAGTCATGCCAGCCCTCCCTCAACTGCATAAGTAGATGTCTGTGTTTATAAACAGTCCAGCTGAAATCAATTAGTCCCTGCACAGTGCAATACAGCTCATAGGGTATGCTAGAATTTTCCTAATTAAGATTAGACTAACTCAGAAAGAGCAATGATATCAAAACTAACTTTGACCAGTGTGAAACTGGAAGAGTCATTACACCCCCAATTGCACATCAGCAGCCCCTGTTCAAGGTAGTTCCACACACACTTTTGCTACCACCACTGTGTGAGAGCATTCTCTGTTTTTTGCAGGCTGGATTGAACAGTTTAATTCAGAAATTTGTTCCAGTGTGACTGATTTTGCCCACACTATCCTAGGGAACACTCACATGAACAAAGTTAGTTACTGAAAAGCTGCAGGATGACTGCCAGCTGGTGGGTAGTGAGAAGAAACTGGGCAATAAAAATTGTCACTCCAGCACAGCCCAAATGAGAAGGGGTTGTGTATCTAAATCTCAAAGGTATTCAGGATCGGACTAGCACATGCAGACTACAATTCACTGAGAAATGAGGCATTCTTTTACTGCTCTTTCTTGCTGGAACCATTCAGAACACCACTAGTTTTTCTCAACCCAAGCAATAGACCATTTTTCAGGATGGTTTTGTTGTATTGATCAAAACAAATTTAAACCAACGGATAAATAAAGAATCTTGTTAGAAGAGTAAATAAACCCTAATATTATGAAAGCTAGACACACATATTCAAGAATGACTTCAAGATCTTCATCTCACTTATATTTTCAAGAAGTAGTTGACAATAGTTCTACTGTTTTATAAGCATATATCTGAAAACTCAAAGATAGCTCTATTTAAGGAGTTATGAATAGGTAATTTTTATGACTGATATTTACACTCACAAGTGATAAAAATTAAGAACTGAGAGACAACTACAAATGTCATTTTAATTTAATAAAGATATTCTGTAACTATTGACAAAAGAAAATGGTCATTAAATAAAGATTAATGAGGAAGCGAATTAAATTCAGTGAATATGAAGATAACATAAAAAACGTATCTGGAGAAAACAAACCTTTCTCTTCCAGATATTCTTAATCAAAATCAGAGACAAAACCTAAATTGAAATGGTTAATTAGGACCCAGGCTGAAATCTCTAGGCAACCAGAATGCCTGCTGAAATTACTGAGGTTTTCAGATGCACAGACGATTAGGAATAGGATGATCCCAGATCAGTGCAGTTTATACAGGGGACCACAATCTCTATTGAAATCTGACTTGGGGTTGCTCTGGAAGCAAGCTAGAAGAATAGAAACCATCCAATTTGAATATCAGCCATAAACTATCTGAAACCAAAATCAACAGAGATACATCAGTGTAAATGGTTGGCAAAGAGTAAATAATTTGCCATAATTCTCTGCAGAGCTGCAGCAGGAACTTTTCCTCAGAGTCATTTCTGATGCTGAGAAAGCAAATTAGGACCTTGTTAACACTACTCTTTGCTGCCTTGCCCATTACATACTCACTCCTCTCCATGAAACAAACATAAAAGTGCGACTAAAAGTGAATACATAATTCTGATGTGATAGCACATCTCCCAGGGGAAAATGACATGACAAGCACAGGAGACTGGGAAGGAAACCTACCATATTTAGGACATGTAAAATACCCCATGTCAAGTGAAAAAATATCAACAAACTGTCTGTAGAACACTTTCAGATTCATGTTTCTGTATGACTTTATACAAAAGAAAATAACACAGGATTTTCAGTTCGGCACAGTTTCCTTTCTTTTGACTCCATACTTCTTTTGCTTAAGAGAGAATTTTCTCAGCAATAGCTCGAAAATACAGTGCACAGGAAACAAAGTGAAAAATCTGTTAATCAAAATGATCAAGACTATAAAGAGAGCATTCTGTGTAAGAAAGAATGCTCACAGGAACAAAAAAGTAAGAAAAAAATTGCCTTCTTAAGGAAGTTAAAGTATTCAGGAAATGTTTTATTCACTGATAGCAAAAAGAAACAGGATCTTGCCTCTTTACAATTCAAAGTAATGAAGAATAAAATAAATTATATACAAGTGATTTGACAAAGCTCTTCCTAACTGTACTAAAATTTCACAAGGTGGTCAAAACCCACATTGTTATCTACACTTTCCACTAATATAATTCTGCTCAATTATAATTTTTGCTTTGAAAGCTAGATTCACTTTTTTGCAGATGTGAAAGAAAAATGAAGCCATGTGTGTCATTCTGCTTAAAAAAAATCAAGAAAGTGGTTTGTGGTTCCTATTTCCATCCTCTTCTAACAGAAATTCATAGGAAATCAAATATGAAACTAAATAGATACATAATATCCTTACTTTCCACTTGATATTCACATGTTGATCTTGTAATCAGGGAAAGAAAATCAAGACAGTTTAATTTGGCTTCTATCAGGAAAATGACTTGAAGAATACAAAGACCTGTATACAGTTATTAATTTAGAAGTTAACTGTGATTAATATTTAGATGAACACTCAGGCTTATGAAACCTTGATTTTGTCTGCTACGTAGCTTTGTAAAAGGTAATCCCAAATGGAGCTGGTTTTCCATATACCATTTACTCTGAAAAAAAAAAGAAAAACAAAAGAAAACTCATTTTATTTACATTTCAACAAATTATGTTGACTTTGGTAGTATATAGTATCAAATTAAATTGCTACACATCATATTTTTCTCCAAAGTTAAAATTAATTGTGACATTGAGTAGATAGTTAAATATACAGTAAAAATGACAATTTAAAAATGAAATATTTCATGCTTAATTAAGAAATGTTATGAATAACTTCCCATTTGGAGTGTTTTACAGTTCTTTATCATTTGAGATACACATCAAAACATGAAAATAAAAACTATGGATCTTCCAGTCTAATACACAGCTTACAGTAAAGGGAACTTTGAATATCCCCTTAGAGATTTCGGCAATGATTTTCCACTCCATTACACCAATTTCATACTGGGGTAAGTCCATTGATGTCAATGGTGTTACATCAGCTTAAAAACAATATGACAGAATAGAAGATCAAGGTTATTCAAGCTCTTATTTATGGTTATGGAAAATTACACACGTCTGATGTACATAACAAGACTCTGTTGTTTTGTATTTCTTTGATAATGAAAATGTCCTCGTATACAAAAAGGCAGAAAACTGAAGTTGAAACATAACAGATATTTACCAGCTAAACATACATAGGTGTAGACAGCAAATGCTGGTTGTAAAATAACCATGCAAGATGACAGCTGCTCAGCTATACTAAAATTAAATGTGAGAAAAGTTTGAATAGACGAATTTTCAGAATTTATCAAGTCCCAGGGAACTATAAATCAGGAAGTTAATAAGTTTAGAGTTATAATTACTTCTGCAGTACTAATATTTCATATTTATTTATTTGCTTTAGTATTTTATTTAATTTATATTTGTAGAAATGTAACGAGACTGATTATTTAGAATTTGTGAAATATGTTGCTCTTGAAAGAATAGCCACATATGTAAAATTGCTGTCATAGTCACAATGTTAACTGCAAAGACAGGTCCTTTCTGGAACATAAAATTGATCTAACTGGCTGAATTTTCATCATAACTAAGAGACTTTACCAGAGGACAGTCAGAATCTTTGTTTACTTCTAACACACAGTGCTGCCCAAATACACCAGCAACCTGTCTGGCCTGTGGCAGAGCATATCTGAGCTTTCTGTGAAAAACTCTGGAGTGTCTATGGTGGGGAATCAACTTCTCTTTTCTTCTAGATGCTGTTGCCTTCCACAAGAGCAGAGGAGATAGTTAGAAGCATAGGATTCTCCCTCTCCTGGTTCATGCTCCAAGTAATGCTGGGAAGACTGCAAACCCTTAGGAATCTGTAGATTTACCCACAAAACTTTTTAAGAAACATACACAGACAGTCAACATGGATGAGAAGCTGCTTTATTCTCAAGCAGACCTCGGTATCATGTATTCATGGAATCCTGTGTTGCCTCTTTTAGCTTTTCATTCATGGAATCTCCACATTTTTTTTCTGCTGAAGTAATACCTAGAAATACCTTCACTTATCTTGTATTAATGCTGTAATTTTTGTCTAAGAGCACTTTGCATTTTTACTTAATGAATTGCATGTTTCTTTCTTTAATACAGTATCTTTAATTTTATTTTTTTTTTTAATTCTAATGCCTAAACCTCCTTAAATCCCCGTCCTCTGCAGCTTGATGTCATTTATAAGGTAAGACCTATTAAGAGCATATGCTCTTCAATTGTCAAAATCAGTAATGGAAAACTGAGATAGGCTTAGGTCATTCTCTTCTAATTTTTCTCTTTCCTTCATTTTTCCAGTATGATTGTGATCCTCTCTTTCACACTTTGTCAATAGTTTTCCAACTAGGCCATTTTTGCCATAAGAGAACAAAATGTGGGATTATGTCAACAGCTCAAAGTTTGCAGCATTCACTGCCTTTTAATTCTCACAAAACCTGCTCTCTTGGAAAAGGAGAAATTGTCTGTTGTTTGAAGATAAACATGTGAATGGTTTCTTGTCTGTCACCTTAATGTTACAATTTTTTATGTGACTGGGTTTTGGCCCAGATGTTCTATTTATTTTATGGCTGTAAACAGATACAGGCTTGGAATTCTATTATTACAAGGAATTGTGAGTAAGGCTACTCTATAAATGCAGCAGTATTCACTAGCTGTTATTTTTTCTTCTGAAACACCTTGGAGAAGAATGAATAGTGTGACATCTGGATATAAAATCCTTTTGCTTTATAAAGCATCACATTTCAGCACCTAAATTTAGTGGTTTACAGAGTAAGTATCTACTTATCAGGAGGAAACCAAATCAATTTGCTTAAACATACGTGTATAATACCATCCAGAATAGAAGAGCCAGGTTATCACACTCAACCTTTAGCTTCAGAAAGTTATTTATTTAAAGTACATTCTTTGTCATATCTTTCCTGAGTAAAATGAAGCTTGGACATGTAGAACACATGTAGACAGATACACTGTAATTACTAAATTTAGGGGTTTTGAATCTGTGCTTGAAGTAAAAATAAATATCAGATTAATTTAACTGAACTATCAAAAAACAAAACAAAACAAAACAAAACAAGTAAAACCCAATCTTCAAACTTTAAATACTATTGAAAGAAAAAAAATCAAACAGTTATAAAAAAATTAAACAACAGAATGTATAAAAAATGGAAAAATATTGATGTAAACAAGAATGACACAAGTCTATAAGGAAATATACCATAGAGAACTTCGATATGAAGATACATATTGATTTAAAAAATACTTTGAGTTAGTGCAAAAGAAGATATTTTCCTATTTCTCATGTGTAAAAAGGTAGGCTAAATCAGACAGGACCCTCTGTCAGGTCTTTTCTCCTGTTACAGACTTATTTCAGGCTGAACTGAGCCACCTTCTGGAAAGGTCTGTCTTTCTTCTTCTATTTAGAACTAAAGTTCTATTTATAACTAAAGTAGCCAAGTCTCTTACACTGGCAGCTAACATTCAGATGGCTGCATTTCAGTAACATTAATCCCATCCTGTCTATTCTCCTACACCAATTGTTTCATAGAGTTTCAATCTCATTGCACTCAAAAGTTACATCAGTGGGGTAAAAGTAGATTGTCAGAAAATAACTTCATTACTCCCTGGATTAGCTCATTGAATCGATGTTTTTATCAATGATATATTCACAGTTAGCAAACTGTCCTCAAAAATATTTTCTCTTATTTAGCCCTTTGCAATCTTTGACAGTCTGAGAGAGTTGGGGTTGTTCAGCCTGGAGAAGAGAAGGCTCCAGGGAGACCTTACAGCAGCTAAGAACAGGCTGGAAAGGGACGTTTTCAAGGACATGTAGTGATATGACAAGGGGAATAGCTTAAAACTGAAATAGAATAGAGTTAGGTTAGTTGTAAGGAAGAAATCCTTTACTGTGAGCCAGTGGAACAGGTTGCCCATAAAAAAATTGTGAACATCTCATCCCTGAAAGTGTTCAAGGCCAGGTTGGATGGGGCTTTGAGTAACTCTAGTGGTCTAGTGGAAAGTGTCCCTGCCCTTGGCAGTGATGTTGGAACTAGATGATCTTCAAGGTTCTTTCCAAGCCGAGCTATTCTATGATTCCATGATAAATCACCAGAAGGTTTTGAGGGTTTGTTTTGTTTTAATATTTCTATTAAAAAAATTATTTCTATGGTTGGCCAGCAGCAGGTATTGGGAAAATATAGTTTCGAACATCATTTTTAATGAAGACAAGTTTGTAAACTGTGATGATTTGTTCTTGGCTGGTTGTCAGAAGCCCACTTATCTGCTCTCTCACTCCTCATCCTGAACAGGATGGGGATAAAAAGAGGTGGATGAGTGGAAACAAAGAGAGGGAGAGAGGAGAGAGAAGTAAAATGAGTTTAGGCTACTGATAAGTTATATATTTTTCATAAAGGGGCTTTTGACCTGTGGGATTTTAAGCCAATATTTCTAACAGCACAGGAGAATGTCCTACCTACAACACACAGTGCAGAAGTGAAGGATATGTGAAGCATGATGAGCATTTACTACCCTTCTGTTGAAGTTCTATTGCTCTCTTGGGAAAAATGATTCTCACAGAAGGTAGGGCATGATTTTTATTTTACTAGTGAGGACACATTCCTTGGAACAGTATACAAGAATTTAATTATTTTCTTCTAGATGCTTTATACATTTTTTAAACAAATAATTTTGGCTGCAAAACAAAAATACTCCTTCAAATTGAAAAGCATTCAAAGGGGACCAAAATGTTTGGAAAAGTCTCTTTTACATGGTGTATGAGTAATCCTCTGCCAGATTCAAAAGCATGGATGAGTAATGTACCTTTTGTGACATGAACTAATTTAAAGGTCTGTCTAGATCCTTTGCATTTACTATGTGGTAGCTATTCAGTATTAAATAGTATGGACTATTTTTCATATTTACTGTGGAACCATGAGATCCATATGAATGGAAAGACTTTTCTGTGGGATCATGTTCCCTAAGTATTGCTTATTTTTTATTAATTATTTTTCTGTGTCTTTCCTCTGAGGACCGTCCTTGCAAGCCTTTCAAATCAGCACAATCACATAAGAAATTCTTAGGCTGTATCCAAAGCCTGCAAAAATTAAATTTTCAGGAATATTCTTACTGATTTCAGTGGCTTTGTTTACAGTTAAAAGATATGCAAGCTGAAGTCCATGATTCACTGCTACGTGTTAATAAGGGATATTTCTTAGAATGCGTAGACATACTCAGATATTTTGATACCAGTGTTTGGGATAAATTAAACTCATCTCTTGTACATGCTACAAAACAATTCAAATCATATGAGTAGTCAACACAAAGCATTCTTCATTTTCCCTATATAATATGTTCAAGGCTAGATATTTGCTTCATATCTTTTCAATTCCATATTTCTCCTGTTGAACCACTGTTTGTCTTAATGCATATTGAGTCCAAAACTGCAAAATTGTCTCTGAGTTACTGTAAACCAGCCTTGTCTCTTAAAAACTCAGCTTCTTTATTTTAGTAACACAGGAATAAGACCTGCATACCATCCCCTTCTCAGCTCCTTAAGCAGCTGATTACACGTGAAGGTTTGTTAAATTTTTGGGGAATGTAGTTCACAGTAGAGTTTAAAAGTGGTTAAAACCCACAGTGAACATTTTTCTCATATTTTTTTATGAAAACCAGTGTCATGCCCTTGCATGCTCAGGAGAGCATTTCCAAATGGGACAAACTGAGTATTTTCAATTTTTCTGTGCTTCAAATTTTTCCTAAGAATTTTCTTCCCAATATATGTACTTTTTTTTTTCTGGAAGCTGAGCTAAAGCAAATTTTTAATCCATTAATAAATTGATTTTTTTTCACATAGTTACGTACTGTAAGCTTTTACTTTAGTTGTTTGGTTATTATTCATTTTATTCATTCTATTAATGGGAATTCAAAACAGGAAACATGTTCTTTCAGCTCAAATCAACAGGAGCACTTTCTAATATCACTTTTGCAAACCAACACCTGGCAGAATTTCTTTGAATAACTTTTTACCAATTTCATCCTCAATATTTTACTACTCTAAGCTTTATAATATTTTTTTAAAAAGGCATTTAAACTTAAAATAAAATTTTGTGTTGCAAAAAAAAAGAAAAACAATAAATGTACTTTACCAATACCTTATTTCAATCATTATAAAGTTTTTTTGTTTGTTTGGGGTTTTTTTCTCAGTTTTCAGAAGATTATTTGTTTTTCACAGAATTTTGAAATATTCATATGACTATAAGGAAACATGTAACAAGTATATCTTTGAGAATTTTCACAAATACAGGACAGTCATAGAAACTAATAAATTTTTCCCAATACTTCCAGCATTACTATCTGGTTTTCTAATGCTGTATCTAATGTCAACTTCAAATTCATTTTGAACTGACTATCCTGGCATATTCATTGTCAATCTTACTCTTAATCTGATCTACTGTTTCTGTTCTTACCTTTGATTGAGATTCCTACAATTTTTTCTCAATTAACCTCTCAAAATTTCAGCATCCTTTGGTCTTGAACATGCTATACTATATCAGTGCTTCTGTATTTCCTTTATTCTCTAATTAAAACCATATTTCTTGTTATATTTTTCCTTTTAAAGCACTTCTCCCCTCTCTCATTTTAGGAATACAGTTTGCATTACTTTCCTTTGTCTCATTTAAGAAAAAAATATTGAAATGCTGAACAGTTCCAGAATGAAAGACTTTTTAAAACTAAATATGTTTCTTAGCTCCTCTTCAGCTGGCACTCATTTTGTTTTTGTATAAAGAGTGAAGTGTTTTCTAAATTACTTACAATTATTCTCTTTATGAGGTAACAGCGTCACCCATCTCAAGGTAATTTTCTTAGTTCACAAGTACTTCAGTTAAAGTGCTACAACAATTATTCAAAACCAGGTACCAGGTCTGGCTGTGGGTCCTCCCAGAAAGAATTCAGCTTCTCAAAAAATATGTTTAAGAGAGATAAATATCATTTTCAAGAGGTTGCCATCTTTTTTGGTTTTTTAGTTTGTTTGTTTGTTTGGGGGGTTTTGTTGGTTTGTTTGTTGGTTAGTTTGGTTTGGGATTTTTGATTGTTTTCTGCACAGAAAACACCTGATACAATTGCTCACACTTCAGCATGAATTGACATTTGAAATCACTGGAAAAGACCCTGTGTAGTCCTGTGCTATTCACACAGTTCTTCTGCTGTCTTACATAACCCAATGTAAAAGTCTCAAACATTATTTCAATGACACTTGACACGTATTTTCGGACTGTCTTATAAAGATCATAGTCCAAACACCAGCTACAAATTGACATCTACCTTTGGTCAGGTTATTTGGCAATCCTGACTGAAGTCTGGACTCAGTTTCTAGTATCACTTCTTGATTTTTTATATTATAGTTCATTCTTAATTGCTGCCTTACTGCTGATATTTAGGCAATATTCTTCCAATGTAGTTATAAACAAGAAACTCTCACAAACTGGGAATAATATCTTGACACCATAAAAGTAAACAGGGATGAAATTTATATTTCTTGAAGTTCAGCACAGAAATCAATTGCTTAAATAGAGACATCCAGTGATGTGTGAGATAACTGAGGGTATCTAACCTGACTGGCAGATCCTCACCAGAAACACACGAGTTTCCCACAGATCCTGTGTGTTATATACCAGCTGTGTGAGCAACACCTCAGATGCCTTGTGTCATTTCAGATAGTTCTCACTATGTATGCTTCGGAAACTTTATCACACCACTTCAGATGTGGAGGTAAAATCCACCTTCTGTGTATTTGTTAAAACTCAGCCAAATCAAAGAAAATAAATATTAAAAATAATTCTAGGATGTTTGTGTAAGATCTCCATTAAAAAGAATTTTTTATTTTTTATATGCTGATGATACAAGGATTAGTTTGATTTGTACCAGAATTAAGTGATCATGCTCTCACGCTCTTCTTCTGAAGTCAGCTATTGGTTAGGTCTGAACGTTCTGGTTTAAATTAGTACTTTTTCCTATGCACTTAATCAGAAAGTGACTTGAAACAAGGGAGAGAAATTATGATTACCTTTTTTTCAAATTTAATTAGAAATCCCATGGAGTCAGCATGTCCGTACCTTGAGGGAGGGACTCATTCCTATCAGTTAGCAACAAGCCATCTGGTCTCTTTGGAAGAAACGCTGATAGAGTTTCAAGTTTCCTTGGCCAGAGGAAGGAACTGTGGTCTTATTTATTTATTGAGAGACATGCAAGTATCACTTTAGCACTAGAATCATACTGTTTATGCAGCTTTTCTCTAAAACTCCACTTTAGGGGGAAGATTTATTAATATTCTGTATCCTAAGGTTATTTCAAGTCTGGATATGTCCTGACAGGTGCATAAAAAAGGAAATTCATTAAGAGGTAGGCCACCTCCCATACAAACACTGCCTCTGTCACATCCACCAGGTTGTCACTGCCCCTTCACCATTCCATACAGGTTTGTGAGCTCTGGCAGCAAGGAGACCAGGAACCTGGCTGGTCTGTGTCAAGGCAGAACTGGTGGCACAGAGATATGTCAGCTCACTGGTGCTAGCAGCCTTTGAGGAAAAGGAAGAAAACAATTCCTCATGATTTGAGTGCTTCTATTTTTGTCTCAAGTAGAGAGAAAATGTAAAAATTTTTCCCCTTAATACATCTGTGTTTATCAGGGTTTATGTGTATTATAGCCTCACTACACTCATAGAAATAAGTAATATGAAACAATTTCTAAATCTCATCTTTTTTTTTTTTTTTTTTTTTAAAGTAAGCAAACAAATGAACAAGAAAGATCTCTCCAGAATCTTCTTAGAATTTATGCAATCTGAGAAGAAGGAAGTTCTTACAGGAACTCTGATGACTAATCAGTCAGAACATTTATTGACTTTACATCTGTTAAGATATGAATTCTTAATAGAACCCAGTAAAGAATTTGGTTGATGCAAAACTGAGTGCCAGGTTCAAATTTCATCAAAATCCAGGCTCTGTCCAATTTTATGGCTTAATATCTCTTTCTATTTTCATCAGTAAAGCTTCTTTTATGTGTTTAGATATATATTCTCATGTATCACAGTATAAAATAATTATTCCACTTTAATTTTTTTAGTATTTCAGACTTAATTCTAGTTAAGAGAAAGTTGCCAAATTTTTGCTGCAAAACCTTTATTCCTGATGACAATGATTATTCAAGAAATAATTAATCTTCTACATTCTAAGATGAGAACATATATTTCTTTCCAAATAGAGTAAATATCGTGGAGGAATCAGCAGTAATAAATTAAAAAATGCAATTATTGTGAATGCAGTGTTTGGAACAAAAGCACTTTTTAATATTTTCATGCAACTTGTTACAAAGAAGTGATCTACCGTCATACAATTAATTTGTTTTCAAACTTAGTAAACTTTATGAAAATAGAGTTTTAGTTAATGAGGATAAATGTTGCTACAATACACTAACTCATATGAGTGTGTTCCATGTGTCAAGCTATTAGAAAATAAGCGTGATGCAAATTCATTGTCTCATTCCATGTAATGACACAAAAAGAAAAGTAAATGTGAAATGGAGGGATGTTCCTTCTGGAGTACCATGAAGATCTGTGTTTAGTGTAGTATATGTGGAGCCTCTTTTCCTGGTCCTGGCATATCAATAAATAAATAAAATATTTAAAAGTAATAAATACAAAAATTTCCAGGTAATTAAAAAAAATGGGCCAGCTGTCCAGAGAAGACATGGACCTTTTGACAAAGAGGATCATATGAATCATGGATATTTGAGTGTGTTTTAACAGGTCATGAACACAGAAGTAAAGAATGCAGTCACATTCAACATTCAGTTTTAAAATTTGCTGAGACTCAGGAGGATTTCAAAGTCACAGCAGAGCAGCGCATTAGCAACCTATATGAGGTGCCCATGCAAAGCTGCAGTCAAGGGAACACACATAACTTTAAACAGAAATAGGATGCCAGAAGCTCTCATATCTCTACAGGGTATTTAAAACAACACTAACACAAAACTCTAGAGATTTCTACTTTTAAAGTTTTTTAAAAGGATATGTAGAGATTGGGATGTTTCCAAAATAAGTAATCAAAAGGAATGTGTGTGCCATACTAGAACAGTTTGGCCATAGAGAGCGATGTCCCAAAGCATTTGGACTGCACAGAGAGCCACTGCACAGCTCTGAGGGTGTGCAGAAAGGATTACTAACCCACAGGAGCCCATTAAAACAAACAAAACCCCCAAAACAAAGCAAAACAAAACAAAA
>VZRX01007742.1:105102-118920 GCA_013398075.1 Notiomystis cincta
ACAAAACCAAACCCCCAAAGCAAAACAAAACAAAACAAAACAAAACAAAAACATCTGTATACATCTGAGACCCCTCAGGCCAAACACGAATTTATGGGAAGGCACACAGCCTCTGTGGGTAGACTTAATCTGCCTAACTGGATAGGGAGCACTTGAACAAACTAGGTACACACACTTCCATGGGCCCAGATGAGTTGTACCCATGAGTCCCAGGGGAACAGGCAAATGTCATTGTTAGGTTCCTCTCAATTATCTTGGAATAGTTATGATAAACAGGAGAGATTCCAAAAGACTGGAAAAGAGAAAATGCTACTCTTGGCTTCAGTGGTGAAAAGAAAGCTCAGGATTACAGGCAGGTCAGTCTCACCACTGTCCCTGGGAAGATCTGTCTGGAAAGCATACAGGAAGGAAAAGCAGGGAGCAGTCAGCATGGGTTTAGAAAAGGATAATCATGTTCAACGCACCTGATAGGCTTCTACAGTGAATTGAATACTTTGGTGGGCACAGAGAAAACAATGGGTTAATGGATTATATTTTCACAGCAGATGTGATATTCTACCATCTCTACATTGTGAGAGAACCATAAGGGTCACTATTTATCTAAAGTGCTGTTATGTAAATCTAAATTAAAATTTTGTGACTATAGATTTAGAGATAAACATTCAGAACTAAACAATGTGTCTTGTTGCTGAGATGAAGAAAGTTCAATAAGTCTCATATGAATTTTCCCATTTATAACAGTACTGTGGTTTCAAATTTAGGTCGTTGTCAATACAACCATCAAGTGAGTGACAGAAATGCTAGGATCTTATAGCAGGCCAGAGAAAAGAAAAGTTTCTCATACTCAAGAAAACTGAGATATCAAGAAGAATACTGAAGGTTTTTCTTTACTTTGGCAGTCTGGAAATCAGAGCATTTCTCTCCATAGTAGAGAAAAATGCAGAAAAGATCAGAAGAAGGAGTAACCACACTGTCAGAAAATGCAAGTTATTTCTATAAACCTTCTCTCTGATTATCAGTGTAAGATATTATGCTAGAGGGATTATCCTAAAAATTTTAGAATTGTTTGAGTTGGATGGACCTTAAAGATCATTTAGTTCCAGTCTGTCTGCCATGGGCAGGGACACCTTTTACTAGACCAAGTTGCCATCCAACCTGACATTGAACACTTGCAGGAATGAAGCATCTACAACTTCTCTGGGCAACATGCTTCAGTGTCTCACTACCCTCACCGTAAAAAATTTCTTCCTAATATCTAATCTAAACCTGCAAGTCTTTCAGTTTGAAGCTATTCTTCCTTGTTCTATCACTACATGCCCTTGTTAAAAATCCTTCTCTGGCTGTCTTGCAGACCCCCTTTAGATACTGGAAGGTACTCTAAAGTTTCCCCAGAGCCTTCTCTTCTCCAGACTGAATACTATTTAAATATTTCTGCCCTGCATGTGCATTTCACAGTGGAACATCACATTTTTTTTACTTTCTCAATGTCATGCTCTACAGAAATCTGAAGAAATATGAAAAATATGACTTTATTAATAATCCTTAAATGACATAAACTATCTGTATTTTGTCTTTCCACCAGAAAGTCACAAGAAACCGTGATTGAAGATCCTCTTTTCTCCATTACAAAGTTCTTCATTTGACAAGGATGAGTCCTTGCACCTGAGAGATGTTAAGTGGTTTCAGAAGCTCAGAAACACATTTGCTGTTGAATTAAGAAGCTTCATATGCTGAATAGCTCAGATTAGAATCTCTCTCAGTGTTAGTGCATTCAGCTTGCCGAGGAGCTTCATCACTTCCACTAATGAAAAGCAGATTCTTTACACATTTGTTCTGTCATAATTTTTGTGGTCTGATCCACACACTAACTAGAGTACAAGGACATTTGGTTGGATACACTCGTGAAACATTCTTTGTAGTGCATGTTACTTTTCATTAGGTAAGAGAGGATATTTCTATTTCTTCTAACAGAGTGATAAAATAAAACACATTTAGGGGTTGAATTGCATGGTCACAGTCATCACAAAAGTAATTGCCATCAAGTAGCTGTGCCACTGAGGGTCTACAGTGACGAACAATGCACTTTAAGAGTACACTTTTGTCTCTTAAGTTGGGCTTCTTCCATAAGCCATCAGAAGATCTTTAAACAAGTTATTAAGGTCAGGGTTGTTTTGAATAATGTTCCAATGTTTCCCTGATAATTGCTTGGATTTTGCCTATGTATTTTTTAACCTAGTAACATGGCTTATAGAAAGTTATTTGTGTTTTGATGCAGAGTTGTTTCACTAAGAGCTCCACTCATGCTTTTCTAACTCCAGGTTTTTTCTAGGCATAAGGGATTTGTGCTTAAGGCAAGCACCTATAAAATAAATAAAACTTCTTTCTCAGCCCATCAGACCTTTTCAATAAAGGCCTTTATGTTAGAGAATCTCTTGAATATAAAATGTTATTTAATCAGTAAGTCCCAGCTTTTATTAAAGCTAGCAATTCTTGTATGGTTTTTTTCTTGTGAATAGGTGTATTTTCTATGATGGGCAATATTTCATCTTGAAACTTGTTAGTAAAAACATGTATCAAAATAATATCCCTTTTTCCCATTATGTTCAATATGGAGATGAAATATTTTATGAATTTTCTCTGCACCTGTCAAAATAAACAAAATATAATTTCCAGGATAATTTGTAATGAATTTCAAACTTTGTTTTTTTCTTGGCAAGTTACATTTTCATCTCTACAATGTGGAAATAAAGAAGATTCATGTATGTTTTTTCTGTATATAGAACACGTCACTTTCACTCAAATAAATAAGCTTACAATAAGGTATATAATACCTACTAAGTAGTGCAGAAATTATTATGTGTACACATTTGGTAAATGAAATAACTTGCATATTAATTATATCTCTCCCCTTATTTAAATGCTATTTTCAGCCCATTTGGTTTTGTAAGAAAAACTCCACATAAAGCCTATATTTTGATTTATGATGACAAATAGCAAAAAAGAATGATAAGTTTCCCTCCACCTCTGACAGAAACAGCATTTTATTCTTTATTTCAGTGCAAGAATTCTAACTCCTTATTTGGAAGAAACCCCAGAGGTTTTTATGTGGAATGAAGAGGGTACTTTTCTATCTCTTGACATTAACACTACCATTGAATTAGAATATCTGGAAAGTCTCTTCCAACCTGGATTGTTCTGTGATTCTGTGTTTCAAAAACACAAAAAACAAAACGCAAAGTACATAAAGAGAATACTCGTAATTGAAGTGAGTATCAGTTCTGACTAAAATCCTTGTGGAAAGCATGCAAAAGGGTATCAAAAGGGCTTGTAAAGGATCTGAAAAGTAAAGTTTTGGAAGAATTGTTAAAACCATAGTGATGCTAGCCAGAACCTGATGACAAATTAAATAACCTCTCTATATATGAAACTGGGAGAGAGTTTACCATTTGAAATAGAGAGCTCAAATTAATCATTTGTGTAATTTAAATGAAGTCAGTTGGAATTATCTGAGGAATGAATATAGCCCAATTTGTTAAAGATATGGTACTGTAAATACTGCACTGTGTCAGATGTACATCTGTTCAACAACTGCCTCAGCTAAATAAATAAGACACTCTTCCCCCTTAGCTGAAAGCAACCTAAACACTTAACTCAGACTGTCCGGGTCTGTCAGGGTGCAGAAGTGGCCTTCAAACAAAGCATCTCTGTATTTTTCACTTGGAATCAAGTAAGGCATCTAAAAATGATTTCAAGAAAGAAAAGAAACAAAAATAAAAGAGAAGAAATTACTAAAGATCAGACAGGGATAAAGGAAGGAGGGCAGCATGAAGGGGTATTCAGAATACAGCATTCAGTCACTAGCAGTCTGATCTTCAAAGGATTTCAACTAAGTCATTAAAATAGGAGGTTAGTTTTTAATGAGAAGGTATACAAGATGCCTAGTATAATTAGACAGTGGGCTCTGAGGATTTACAGGACTTATGAATTTTTGAAAGAGAAGAAATAGCTGAGCAAACTGAGTTTAGTAAGTACTTTCCCTAATATTTTGCAACTTGCGCATCTGTAAATTGTTTTAATGTTTTTGTTCTTCAACCCCAGCTGGCAACCAAGCCCCACTCAGCCACTTGCTCACTCTCTCACCAGTGGGATGGGGGAGAGAGCAGAAAGAATAAAAGTGAGAAAACTCATATTCTGAGATAGTTTACGAAGTAAAGCAAAAATCGTGTGCACACGAGCAAAGCAAGACAAGGAACTCATTCACCACTTCCCACAGGCAGGCAGGTGTTCAGCCAGGAGGGCAGGGTTCCGTCACACATAAGCGTCATTTGGGAAGACAAATGCCACCACTTTGAAGAACCCCCTCCCTCTTCTTTGTCCTTCCCCCAGCTTTATAAGCTGAGTATTATGCCATAAAGTCTGGAATATCTGTTAGGTCAGCTGGAGTCAGCTGTCCCAGCTGTGTCCACTCACAGCTTCTTGTGCACTCCCAGTATTCAGCTAGTGGTGTGGGGTGAGGGGCAGAAAAGACCTTGACTCTGTTTAAGCCCTGCTCAGCAATAGCTAAAAGATGTCTGAACTATCCACACTGTTTTCAGCACAAATTCAAAACATAACCCCTTACAACTTAGTGAAAAATAACTGTACCCCAGCCAAAGCCAGCACAAGTATGTATGCATTGAACCTTTTGGGATACTGCAAAACAACAGTTCCTTCCTCACTAGCAGTTTCATTGGAAAATTGTACTGTGGATTGTACTGGATCCTCTCGTCTTCTCTCCCCACCACTCTCACACAGTGAAAGCTATCCTTTTTGTTTACTGGACAATCCATCATGTATACTTTGCTTATGTACAGAAGAGTTTAGTAGGGTCAGTAAGTGAAAGCAAGGCCATGCTTTCATGAAGGATTTTTTCCCCCTTTGTTTACTGCTATGCAGTTAAAAGGCTCAAGTTTTACACAAATGCATCATTTACTTGAAATACTGGTAAGTTCTCCAAGTGATCAACACCTCTAAATTCTAGAAAGTAGCAAACATTTAAGATAGAGTGAAAAAAAGAGTAAGGGTTGTTATAGATAGAAACTTTTAATTATATCTTGTTCACACATATATTAAGCCTATAGAAGCATTGTTTAGAGTTATGTTTCTCTCTAGCTTAATCTAGTAAATCTAGTAGAGATGCTTTTTATTTTTTCCATCTCATGGACCCTTTTCCTTTACTTTGCTTTTGTTTTCCATGTGTGGATGTGGTGGTCTCCTTCTTGAGCTCCTTGCCTCTCTTTTTTTTCCATATGAGAAGGCTTTTTGCATGTAAGCATTTACCAATCTTTTTTTTTGTTTTGTTTTGTAGGAAATAAAAGAGCTGAATGCACGTTTTAATACATTTTTAATGGCTGTTGCTGACAGACAAGACACTTTGTTGGTATTGTCTTACATTACTATTATGTTAAAAGACTTTTATTTTTATCAATA
This sequence comes from Notiomystis cincta, assembly GCA_013398075.1. Lineage (NCBI taxonomy): Eukaryota > Metazoa > Chordata > Aves > Passeriformes > Notiomystidae > Notiomystis > Notiomystis cincta. Next base: position 110,572 of record VZRX01007742.1, read on the forward strand.
TCTATTGTGCCGTCTGGTTAAAATGACAAAGACTCCCACGCTGAGCAAATTGAACAAGCTTTTCACTTCATTGAAGAAAAGGACTAGTTCTGGCTGCAATGGGTTTTTTTGGAGAGGGGGAGTCATTGTTCACATTCTATTGACTCTATAGCTCCTGTTAAATAATGTTCATGTATTATTAAGAGAATATTCATCTTTAGTGTACAAATAACTTTCTTTAAAGCACTGTTCCGTCTAGAGTATTTCCTCATGAGACTTGGTCTTCTGCTGCCACCTATAGCAAATATAAGATATTGTTGTGCAGAGTGTCTTTCACATAATGAAAATCACAGGGACGTGTTACACAGTTTCAGAGACATTCCTCCAGTTTTATGCATCAGCATAATTTAATTTATAAAATATCTTGGAGAAAGTCATGTAGAGGTACTGTAAGAGAAATCACAGAACTGGACAAAACCATTTTCATTGACTTATAGTCAAAACCTTTTGCTGTAGAATGAACATATTTGAGTCTATTTATTGTCTCTCCAAAAGTGAAAAGAGTTCCATCTTTTAACTACATAGATTAGTTCTGTTCTGTGTTTGATCATTGTTTGTTATGCCTCTTGTGTTCAAGATAGCACCTAGTGATAAGATTTTCTTGCCTCTCACTCTAAACTGGTGAAATACCCTTTTGTATGTCCTTCAAGCTCATCGTTCTTTTGCTGTATCATATTGGAAGGAAAATTCAGGCTGGTGGTTTTCTTCTCTTGTTCGTAACACACAGTATAGATTAAATTCTGCCAGGCTCCAGGCCTCCTGGAGCTGCAAATCTCACAACAGGCACTGCACAGATGTGTGTCAGAAGGAATACCAACCTTTGCCTCATTCTGCTGAACCTCTGTGGGCTCTGTGAAAGAAACCTCTGCTGAGAAATCGTACAGCACAATGAAGTGTTAGAAAAGGTGTAAAAATGAGAAAACCTCAGTATATTGCCCTTTACTCAAACATGGTGATCCACCATCCACAGAGGCTTGAGATCAAAATGACTCTTCTTCATTTGTTCCATCTCTGGGATCATGTCCCAGTGGCAGAGACAAGTTCCTGATACACATTTGGACCATAGTACATTGTAGCAATACAGCTGCAATGCAACCTGGAGCCAACTCTTTCCTATGCAGGAGAAAAATAATAGTTTGGACTGTGAATACTGAAAGGCAACAGGTAGTTTTGTGTGTGTGTGTTTTGGGGAAAGGGGAGGATAAGTACCAAAATCTGAAGTTTTGAATACTCAAGAGGAAGCCTGCTACATGCTAGTTAAGACTGGTAAAGGCTAGCTGTAATTTTCTTATTTGAATTTGACTATGCAAAAGTGTCACTTTCTGTACCATTCAGTTATTAAAGAGGCATAAGACAGAACCACCAGCTGAGACAGTAAGCAGACATTATGTTTCTGCATTTAAACTGCTTAGGTTGGGAAAACTGGAGATGGAAATTCAGGAAAAGTAAAGGAGAGAAAAGAAAAAAAGAAAAAGAGCATGAGCAAGAGTAGGTGGCTTCAGGAAACAAGAAGCAGCCTGGAAAAAAATAAGGTGAAAATCTCTGCTGGAGGAAAGGTCTGAGAAATAGGTGAAGATCCCAGATGTCAGACAGATACATGGAGAAGGTGACATGGGAATGGTCAGGGGCCTTGTCTGATGTCCCCCCAAGGTGGCTAACTCTCAGCAGCAGCACAGTGCTAAGAAGGACAACTTTTGCTTGATTTTCGCGGACCAAGAAGAACCCAAATATGGCACAGGGAAGCTGAACCTAGAGAGTGTAATACAGGGGAAATTGAGCAAGTGTGTGTCATAAATGAGTGGAGTGGAAGCTCTAATTTTGATTGTTCTTGAATAAACATCAGTTTACATATCCACTATGGTTTTTACTCTCTCTGGTCTCCATCAGCATGGCAGACCATCTCCTGCCCAGGAGCAAAAGTTACAAATACACAGAATCCCTGGTTATGGCCCTACAAACTCAGTAGATCCCAGCAATGACTTGTTCTGACCTCTGTTTTCTTGAAACAAAATTTATTCACAAACTAAAAAATAAATCCCTTAAGTCTAAGCATAATGCTTAAATTGTGCACTGCAAACTAAATCAGTCTAGTCACTGTGATGCTGGATCAGGGAGCTTCTGAGGAATTTAGACCTGAAGACTCTTAGGCTTGGATGTCTGTGCTTGATGGGTACAGAGAGACTAAAAATTACTGTGAATTTACAAATATTTTAATAAAATAGAGGAGGTTTTTTCCTGAAGAATAATTGGTGATGACATCTTTTCCTATTAGACTAACATTGTTTTATTTATCAAATAGACATAAATTTAAAAAAAAGCGCCAGAAAAAAAACCCAAACCTTACTCTCATCATCATTTTCTTTCTTGCTCACCTCCTCACTTTTATAGATTTCAAGGCCTGAAAGACCCATAAAATTTCTGATTGACCTTCTGCTTAGCACAATTTTTAACCCTGTTCAGTGCNCAGGCAGGCAGGTGTTCAGCCAGGAGGGCAGGGTTCCGTCACACATAAGCGTCATTTGGGAAGACAAATGCCACCACTTTGAAGAACCCCCTCCCTCTTCTTTGTCCTTCCCCCAGCTTTATAAGCTGAGTATTATGCCATAAAGTCTGGAATATCTGTTAGGTCAGCTGGAGTCAGCTGTCCCAGCTGTGTCCACTCACAGCTTCTTGTGCACTCCCAGTATTCAGCTAGTGGTGTGGGGTGAGGGGCAGAAAAGACCTTGACTCTGTTTAAGCCCTGCTCAGCAATAGCTAAAAGATGTCTGAACTATCCACACTGTTTTCAGCACAAATTCAAAACATAACCCCTTACAACTTAGTGAAAAATAACTGTACCCCAGCCAAAGCCAGCACAAGTATGTATGCATTGAACCTTTTGGGATACTGCAAAACAACAGTTCCTTCCTCACTAGCAGTTTCATTGGAAAATTGTACTGTGGATTGTACTGGATCCTCTCGTCTTCTCTCCCCACCACTCTCACACAGTGAAAGCTATCCTTTTTGTTTACTGGACAATCCATCATGTATACTTTGCTTATGTACAGAAGAGTTTAGTAGGGTCAGTAAGTGAAAGCAAGGCCATGCTTTCATGAAGGATTTTTTCCCCCTTTGTTTACTGCTATGCAGTTAAAAGGCTCAAGTTTTACACAAATGCATCATTTACTTGAAATACTGGTAAGTTCTCCAAGTGATCAACACCTCTAAATTCTAGAAAGTAGCAAACATTTAAGATAGAGTGAAAAAAAGAGTAAGGGTTGTTATAGATAGAAACTTTTAATTATATCTTGTTCACACATATATTAAGCCTATAGAAGCATTGTTTAGAGTTATGTTTCTCTCTAGCTTAATCTAGTAAATCTAGTAGAGATGCTTTTTATTTTTTCCATCTCATGGACCCTTTTCCTTTACTTTGCTTTTGTTTTCCATGTGTGGATGTGGTGGTCTCCTTCTTGAGCTCCTTGCCTCTCTTTTTTTTCCATATGAGAAGGCTTTTTGCATGTAAGCATTTACCAATCTTTTTTTTTGTTTTGTTTTGTAGGAAATAAAAGAGCTGAATGCACGTTTTAATACATTTTTAATGGCTGTTGCTGACAGACAAGACACTTTGTTGGTATTGTCTTACATTACTATTATGTTAAAAGACTTTTATTTTTATCAATATCTATTGTGCCGTCTGGTTAAAATGACAAAGACTCCCACGCTGAGCAAATTGAACAAGCTTTTCACTTCATTGAAGAAAAGGACTAGTTCTGGCTGCAATGGGTTTTTTTGGAGAGGGGGAGTCATTGTTCACATTCTATTGACTCTATAGCTCCTGTTAAATAATGTTCATGTATTATTAAGAGAATATTCATCTTTAGTGTACAAATAACTTTCTTTAAAGCACTGTTCCGTCTAGAGTATTTCCTCATGAGACTTGGTCTTCTGCTGCCACCTATAGCAAATATAAGATATTGTTGTGCAGAGTGTCTTTCACATAATGAAAATCACAGGGACGTGTTACACAGTTTCAGAGACATTCCTCCAGTTTTATGCATCAGCATAATTTAATTTATAAAATATCTTGGAGAAAGTCATGTAGAGGTACTGTAAGAGAAATCACAGAACTGGACAAAACCATTTTCATTGACTTATAGTCAAAACCTTTTGCTGTAGAATGAACATATTTGAGTCTATTTATTGTCTCTCCAAAAGTGAAAAGAGTTCCATCTTTTAACTACATAGATTAGTTCTGTTCTGTGTTTGATCATTGTTTGTTATGCCTCTTGTGTTCAAGATAGCACCTAGTGATAAGATTTTCTTGCCTCTCACTCTAAACTGGTGAAATACCCTTTTGTATGTCCTTCAAGCTCATCGTTCTTTTGCTGTATCATATTGGAAGGAAAATTCAGGCTGGTGGTTTTCTTCTCTTGTTCGTAACACACAGTATAGATTAAATTCTGCCAGGCTCCAGGCCTCCTGGAGCTGCAAATCTCACAACAGGCACTGCACAGATGTGTGTCAGAAGGAATACCAACCTTTGCCTCATTCTGCTGAACCTCTGTGGGCTCTGTGAAAGAAACCTCTGCTGAGAAATCGTACAGCACAATGAAGTGTTAGAAAAGGTGTAAAAATGAGAAAACCTCAGTATATTGCCCTTTACTCAAACATGGTGATCCACCATCCACAGAGGCTTGAGATCAAAATGACTCTTCTTCATTTGTTCCATCTCTGGGATCATGTCCCAGTGGCAGAGACAAGTTCCTGATACACATTTGGACCATAGTACATTGTAGCAATACAGCTGCAATGCAACCTGGAGCCAACTCTTTCCTATGCAGGAGAAAAATAATAGTTTGGACTGTGAATACTGAAAGGCAACAGGTAGTTTTGTGTGTGTGTGTTTTGGGGAAAGGGGAGGATAAGTACCAAAATCTGAAGTTTTGAATACTCAAGAGGAAGCCTGCTACATGCTAGTTAAGACTGGTAAAGGCTAGCTGTAATTTTCTTATTTGAATTTGACTATGCAAAAGTGTCACTTTCTGTACCATTCAGTTATTAAAGAGGCATAAGACAGAACCACCAGCTGAGACAGTAAGCAGACATTATGTTTCTGCATTTAAACTGCTTAGGTTGGGAAAACTGGAGATGGAAATTCAGGAAAAGTAAAGGAGAGAAAAGAAAAAAAGAAAAAGAGCATGAGCAAGAGTAGGTGGCTTCAGGAAACAAGAAGCAGCCTGGAAAAAAATAAGGTGAAAATCTCTGCTGGAGGAAAGGTCTGAGAAATAGGTGAAGATCCCAGATGTCAGACAGATACATGGAGAAGGTGACATGGGAATGGTCAGGGGCCTTGTCTGATGTCCCCCCAAGGTGGCTAACTCTCAGCAGCAGCACAGTGCTAAGAAGGACAACTTTTGCTTGATTTTCGCGGACCAAGAAGAACCCAAATATGGCACAGGGAAGCTGAACCTAGAGAGTGTAATACAGGGGAAATTGAGCAAGTGTGTGTCATAAATGAGTGGAGTGGAAGCTCTAATTTTGATTGTTCTTGAATAAACATCAGTTTACATATCCACTATGGTTTTTACTCTCTCTGGTCTCCATCAGCATGGCAGACCATCTCCTGCCCAGGAGCAAAAGTTACAAATACACAGAATCCCTGGTTATGGCCCTACAAACTCAGTAGATCCCAGCAATGACTTGTTCTGACCTCTGTTTTCTTGAAACAAAATTTATTCACAAACTAAAAAATAAATCCCTTAAGTCTAAGCATAATGCTTAAATTGTGCACTGCAAACTAAATCAGTCTAGTCACTGTGATGCTGGATCAGGGAGCTTCTGAGGAATTTAGACCTGAAGACTCTTAGGCTTGGATGTCTGTGCTTGATGGGTACAGAGAGACTAAAAATTACTGTGAATTTACAAATATTTTAATAAAATAGAGGAGGTTTTTTCCTGAAGAATAATTGGTGATGACATCTTTTCCTATTAGACTAACATTGTTTTATTTATCAAATAGACATAAATTTAAAAAAAAGCGCCAGAAAAAAAACCCAAACCTTACTCTCATCATCATTTTCTTTCTTGCTCACCTCCTCACTTTTATAGATTTCAAGGCCTGAAAGACCCATAAAATTTCTGATTGACCTTCTGCTTAGCACAATTTTTAACCCTGTTCAGTGCCTTCTCACAATAACACATTTGCATAACTATGTTTATCAGCTAACAATGACCTTCCTCTTGCCTTCTACCAGTCACTGTAATTTAACACAAGAGGTACTTCATATACTACAGATTTTAATATGCCTTTTGCTGAAGAAGGTCTCATTTGTAAACACAGCCAGAATGTAAGTTCTGTGGTTAAATTTACTCACAGGTGTGCATCGTGTCTATCACAACTTCAATATATTCATTTGAGAACTTATTTCAAATTATATTTTTACCTGCAGAGAAATAAGTTTTATTTCTCTCATTTTTATCCCTAGTATTAAAATATAGGAAAAAATAGTTCAAAATGACCAATAGCAGATTTGACATAGCAGACACTTACAGGTCCAGTACTCTTGTTTTCTGTTTTATCTTATGCTCAAACCCAGGAAATAGTATGCCAACTCAGAGTAGAAACAAATTACACCAAAGAGTTGATAGGGCAAGTATTTTTCAGATTATTTCTACATATTAAAATGTAAACTGTGAAATAAAACATTGCCACATTTCATAAATCTTTGGGCTTTGTTTTTCACCCCCAAAAGCTACATCACTTGCTATTTATTCTCTCTAATTTTTATTAAGTGCTGATAGAAATTACAAGGGCTAATTGCAGTGTACTTTTATAAACACATACACTACAAATTTTGATGTTGTCATTTTGAAGTCAAATGAACTGCTAAATGAGAATGAGTAATGTGTACAAGAAGAGTCTCAACTTTTCATTTTGATGGAAAAAGCAAAACCAATGCTATTTTCACAGAAAATAATTATTTTGCAAATATGCAGTAATTAATGTCCAGACTGGTTCTCTTTTCAGATTATTAATATGAATTTTTACAGACTATTTAAGAAATATTGCAAAGTTCAAGTCCTATGTAATAAATTTTATTTGTTCCTGTGTGAATGGTGTAAATATATATTACAGGTTTTGTTCCTTATCAGCCAAAATGCTCGTTCAGTACTCACACTCAATTGTCTCCTTTGCTGAGAACTGATATTTTAATTCATTTTAAGGAAGGAGTTAACAGTATTTCATTGGCATAGATTGCTACCATGAAAAAAGTCTAAGAAATCAATCCTGGATTATGGATTGAAGGATTTGTCCCAATCTCTGTAAAATATGAGAATATAATTCTTTTTCAAGGAAGAAGAATTATCATCATCTATTGTCTGTTGATGAACTCTGTGATGACTGCATTACATAGCACTCTGGATAGCAGTAAATGACTATTATACTTGAGAAGTCAGATTTATTTTGCACATGTAAGACATTATTTTCATTCTTGGTCTTCAAGGACTCTGTTCAGAATCTAAAATGTTTCATCAAACAATGTAGCATCTGTTAAAATCATAATCACTTGCACCAAAATTCATATAAAAAATATACTGTACTTTACTTCCTTTGTATTTATTGCCCCCGCCCAAAATAGTTGTCTTAACAATTTGGGAGATATATAGCTGGTTTATATGGTGGAAAAATAGTGTTTCACTATAATTTTGTTTTTAGCTAACATTAGAAATGCAGCACTGTTAATTTAGAAAAATAGATAGGCTTTAACTGTTTTTATGGGCCATGCAAAAACAAAGTAATAAAGCAAGCATGTGGGCTTTATTAATCTATCATGAATAGTGTTATTAGCATGAAATATATTATGCAGACTTTAGTCGATTTGCAGTGTGATTTGTAAGAAATTAAACCACAGCTTGTTAGTGTGAAGGTGAAGAGGAATCTTAAATTCTTCTAGATCTTGCTGTTGAATCTTAACTGTAGGTAAGAGACTCGGGAAACCAAGAAGAGATGAAAGAAAGGATCAAAGAGTGTCGAAGATATCTACTGCTGCATGGCAATTGTCATTTTGGCATCCAGTAACCATTGTCTTTTCAAAACCACACTAAAGGCATGAAAATACAAATATTAGCTTAATAGTAACATCCTAATCTCTTTTGAAGCTCTGAATCTCCTTTTCATTGTCTTTTATGTCTTTGTGCACTGGATCATTCTGTGCATATTTATTTTTAACCTTGGGACATGATAATAAATGACAAAGTACGAAAGCAAAACCTCCTCTTTTTTTTTTTTTTTTTTTTTTTTTTTCACTTTTTTCATTTTTTCATTAA
>VZRX01007743.1:0-128120 GCA_013398075.1 Notiomystis cincta
CCCCCCTTGCCCCCCATTTCTGATTGAGCAATTTTAGTCCAGGCCTGCAGAGATAAGCAGCTCCAATTCACTGCACCATTCACACACTGCCTTAGGGCTGAATTTTGACCCTGCTCAAAAGACAGAGGATGCTCCAGCGCTTCTGCTTCAGAGGCAGAAGCAGTTTCAGAGTGTAATTTGCTAAGTGCTTTGGGACTGGCTCTTCAGGACAGAGCGGTACAATTAACATGTAGGCTGCTGTATTAACTGCAGGAATCTAATACTGATAACACTTAGTGTTGCTACCAGGTTCTTCTTTATTAGCTTCATCCATGTTTCTACTGTGCTGTTATATTGCAGTGAGTTTTACAGTGTGCTAGATAAAAGTGATTGGTCAAAGGAGCACAAATTAAAAACCAAAATACTGTAGGACATTACAGATGAAGGCAGATATTTTTCTACAGTTCTCCATAGTCATTCCATATTTATATTAAATCATAAATACGGTTTTTGCTGACATAGCCAAAACCACCTTGGGGGATTTTGATGCACCATGCCTGGTAACATAAACAGAAATTATGTATCTCAATCTACTAGGCTACTTGAGAAATCTCAGCAAAAGATTGTGATTAATGTTTAACATAAATGTGTAATGACTGTCGAGAATTATCCACATTAGTAGGCAGTAAACGAGGACTGTAGACATAATTGGTAGCAGCTATCTAAAGAAAAATCACTGAATTAAATTTCAAAGATATAGATGAACTGAGGTTGTGAAGTCCTCTCCCCTCCTGTTTTTGGTTTAACATTTTTATGAATCTTCTTCTGCAGAAACGGTCCAGCACGAGTCAAAGCTTTTCAACCTTGCTTGAATTCAGCCTTGGGTTGTATAATGCTCTAACAAGTTAAGGTGTTTTATTTAAGCATTTCAAGGTAGCTCACAATTGTCTCAAAAGTAAACATTAGTAATAAAGCTAGAGAATGATTAAAAGTCAAATACAACCATGAAGAGTATTTTCAGGTGAGATGAAACACTGATTCTTGTGGGCCCTCAGGGTGCCCAGCTACTGGCAGCCCTGTGAGGCTTGGTGCCATGTGTGGCTGCTTGCACACAGATCTCCCTGAGATGAGGTAGCCCATGGCTGGCTCCAAGCTGGCCAACTCTTACTTTGCAAGTCCCAGGCCATCCACGGGGTCACACTGGTGATGCACAGTCTTGGTGTGTTTGCATTTTGGACGTGCAATTTCAGAAATCTGTCCGAGAGCCAAAACCAACAGGGGTGGACATTGTTCATGTACCCACAGTATAGCTGCCATCTGCTAATAATATTTATAATAGCAGAAATATGGGGAACATAAGATCCCAATTATGTGTAGCCAGCCCAACGTTTCTCTGTACGCTCTGAAGAATTCAGTCCGTGGTGTGTCTGCAGTTTCACATACTTCTTCTCGAGCTCACAGCCCTTATCACTCAGACCATAATCCTGCTATTTAGGCAAAACATACCTCTCCTTCAGGCTGTTATTTCAAGTTAGTCTCTGCAGCCCTAAGCAGTTAGTTCTGCTGGGATACCTCATTCCAAGTACTTATAATGCTAGGGAGTTCTTCCTCACATTTTTAAAGGCTAATTTTGTAAGAATTATCGTTTCCTTATGCATGACTTATGCAGTCATGCTTGTCTGTTTATTTTTTTACTCTGTCTTACTTTAGTTCTCCGTATCTCCAGGTAGCTTTTTGAACCCATTAGACAATTTTAATAACTGGAAAACTGAATTGCTATCTAGAACTGCTGGACAGCTAAACAGCTTCAGCATCTCTGGCCTGCCAGCTGGCCAAGGAGCAGGAGTGTCCCTCAGGCCATCCAGTGCCTCCCAGTGAAGCTGGGGACCTGAGATACTGGGAGGTGTTTAATGACCCTGGAAGCAGTTCAGGACATCGAAAGGGGCATTGGGGTGTCATGGGGGGAGGACTGTAAGATGTCACCCTGTGAAAAACAGGCTTTCACTGCACTGCTCACAAACTGCTCCTTCCCAGAAGGTAGTAAAACACTGCTCTTGCTAAATAAAAGAACTAAATGATTTTTTAAGGATCTGAAAATAGTATTAAAGTTTCATCATTTTAGTCAGTCCTCTGTTCTAATCCAATGTGAAAGAATTGAGTCTTCAGTGCACAAATTCACAAAATCAACATTTTTAGATCTCAAGAATCAATATGGAAGGGGTGGCAAGAAGCTAACTTAGAAAAGTAAATCTATTTCCTTTGATGTCTGGCCAGTTGGTTTTATCCAAAAGTTTGTGTTCTCCGCTGTCTTTTCCACAAACTGTTAGTTTGTCTGAAGTTCAGATGTAATTGCAATCCTATTAAAGCAAATTATTGGAAATACTACTCTTAAACGAGAGAGAGTAAAATATATCTTTCAATAGCACGAAATAGTGTTCAGTTATTTTTTCAGAAATTCTTACCTTTTTTTTAAAGAAGTTTTGGGAAAATCATTAAATATCTACCATACATTTTCCTCTCATGACAACTAAGCTATGAATACCTGCAATGATTTTGACTAGATGGCAGAAAAGACAGTGATGTTTAGCGTGGTAAATGATGAAGTCATCAGAAGAGGTAGCTGAGCATCTTTAGAGAGTTATTACATTTTACACTGATGGGCCCCTTCTGTGGCTTCTGATTTTTTTCAGTTACCCTGAAATTGCAATATTAAATAAAAGTGATGAGAAGTATTCCTGGTTGGTTTAGTTTATGTTCAATAATGAGTTTTAAATGCAATTATCTCTGAATTTTCTTAGCATTTCCCTAAGATTCTTTTCTAGGTTTATTTTTATCCCTAACTGAAAATTTTTGCTATAAAAACATTTTTCACTGCAGAGAGGCAATAATGTGCTTACCTAATAATATGTTGATAAAACCTAATCCTTAGCTGTGTGAAAATAATTAGTTTAGGGTAGGCAGCACCTATTTCTCTCTATTCATTGAGCTGTATAGTATCTAATATATGCACATAACTTTGCAAGTAGAGTTTACATGTCTTTTGTCACGACAGCCTCAGCCCTTACTCCAGAACATGCATTTCATCAGCAATCTCAATAACAGGAATTAAATGCTAACTTTCTGTTAGGACAGAAAAAGTAACACTTACATAAGAGCAAACAGCAATCCATCTACAAATGCAACTTCACATAATACTGGCATTTCACTGAAACTCAGAATCAGATGCCTTCTTTTTCGGGTGAAGTGATCTGCCAAATCTAAATTGGATTGCAGTTTTGCAGAAGTGCAGACTTTTTACTAGTCTTCACCATAGTTGCTTCTCCATCTTTTTCCTCTATTAATTAGCTTTTGTTGTGGAGAAATAAAAGTATTTCAGTATATGAGGTGTGTGTGTACTATTCCTGTGAAAGACGTACATAGCTGAGATAGAAGGAAGCAGCATCAACTACTCATGTTAGATGGAGAGGAGCAGTTATGAGAACTAAGTATATTTTGTCCCATCCCCACAAAAATAGTTCAATGGAAATCCTCCCTCAGAGTTCAATTGGCTTTGAATTCAGCCATAAGCACTAAAAATAACAAGCTTTTTCAAGAGCAGAGAAACTAGTGAAGCTTTGTGTCCTGTGCCCCCAGCACTGTATCCTTGCAATAATCCCAGCTCCACATTTGATATCCCTTGTTCCCATCTCCCACTGCAACACCTACATTTTACCTCTGCTGTCCTTTTCTCCCAAGATCTTTCATAATGACCCTGCAAGTCTCCTCCATATCTCTTAATTATCAGAGAGGAGGGGGGCTGGTCTTGCTGAGGCTGTTTCTGAGCTACATGCATACTGAGTGGCCCAGTCAGCAAGCCAGAGGGAATAGATGACTGCTAACCTTACATTTTTACTTAATGAGGCACTAATTCAGATTGCTCTCCCCTTGTCTAGTCACAGCTTCTCATGAAACTTGTAGGAATGAAATGAAGTTTGATCTCTCTGCTTCTTTGTCAGATGCAGTGGAAAATGAAAATGGGTTCCTGCGTTGATGCAGTGTAGCAGGCAGACAGCATGATGCATATCTCTTTCTTATGAAAAAAAAAAAGAAGATAAAATAGATGAGAAAAATTGAAAATAGTATTCTAGGTGTACTGGATTTTCATGCTTTATACTAGGATTTTATCAAAGCATTAGTTATGGTTGCTGCATGTAAAGAAAGTCTCTAAGTTCTGTCTTCTGTTTGCTTTTGTTAGGCTGGTATTTGTGAATATTCACTTTTAAATGGTGAATCCCTTAAATTACAATTGACAAAAAAGTGTACAATCTTTTTTCTGGAATGGTCCAGCCTGAAAACATGTCTAATGTTTCTGTAATCAGTTTGCATCTGCTGGATTAACTTTCTTTGTAATCAAACACGTCCACGATCTTGTCTGCCTCAGTAGCTCACTAGAGGTTGTGGTCACAGCATAGAAAACAGAATTAATTTGGTCTTTTGACCATGGAGATGAAAAATAGGCAAGATTAGTGTCTATACCTCCACCTGCAGTGAGGAGAGATCCTTGGTGGCCTTGGGCTCTGCAGTGTGGAGCTTGCTGAGGGTTGCAGCAGTGCCAACTGCACTTAGGTCGTAAGAAACCTCCTCAACCAGGCATTTTCATGGGCATCGGTGTTTCAAGGAGCCTGACCTGTGCTCCCACCTCCTGAGAGGCTTTGCAATCCTTCCCTTTTTCAGCAGAAGCACACAAACTGTAAAGGGAACAAGTGCAGGACCGGGTGTCCCCAGGTCTGTGAGGGGATACATGGCCGAAAGCAGCTTGTTCTGAGCTAGGTCTGGTGTCACTAAAACTTCTGATGCATTACAGGGGTGTCAGGGAGGTCTCATTAGTGGTAAAACCACTAATGCAGGTCAACCCAGGCTGAGGTCCCTTTGTTTTTCTCTGTATGAATCCTACTCTGTTAGGTAGGGCAAACACATATGTTACCAGCATTCTGCAAGGAAAGCAGTTCAGAGAGCTTCTCTGAGCTTCTCTATTTATTTACTGATTTATTTCCCTGGGGACTGGTAGTAAATAAACACAGATTCCTTTTATTTATTTATTTTTCTGTCTCTGGATGAGTGTCTCCCATCGAGTTCAGGTTGCTGAGTGTAAGCTATTCCTGCCTGCTGGCAGGGTGCATGAGGCAGGGTACAGCTCCTCATAGGGCAGTGTGCCCCGTCACAGCTGGAGCATTTGCTGGTGGTTTCAGCAAGGCTGAATCTTGAATAAGCACCCAGTGTGAGCTGTCTTAAGAGATGCTCATTGCTTGCTGCAGGTGAAGCATGCTTATGGATAATCTCCCATGTCTATTCTTTAGGTAAGCAAAGGCATTAATAAGCAGGGGATTCTCCTAAGCACCTTTAAATGAAAATCAAACAGATTAAAAAATGCGAGTTGTTAGTTGTGCTGTGAGCACCTAGGTCGGAGCCATGGATAAAATGATGAAATAAAAAGAGTTTGGAATAAAAACAAATCGGGCCCAAAAGATATGGAATGAGGCCCACTACACATTGCTCTTATTTGCATACTACAAGGGAGAACTAATTTATGCAAAAGAGAGAGGAGGAGTGAAGAACTGTGTTTTCTGTACAGCAGTATGTTTTTCAGATACCCCAGTGATACCCCAATGGGATTTTTGAATGTAGTGGGAGTTTGTTATCTTCAAATAAGGTTAGAGTTCATCCTTTGTTCTGGCAATAAATTACAGAAACTTTGAAAATTAGAAGCTGTTTGGCATTTAAAATTTGAACAGCACCTACAGGCATACTTGCAGGTGCATCCCCAGGCAAACCTGTGCTGCTCATGCAGCTTCCCTGCCAGCTGATGTAGTTCCCAAAGAGTGGAGAGCTAACCTGGGGAAAACCAGTAACAGCTTTTGCTGGAGCTGACCTTGCTCCCTGCCACAGATGGAGTCATGCCAGCACTGGGGAGGTGGTGGGGCTGATGTGGGACAGGGTAATGCAGAGGACAGGGCTACCCGTGCATTATGGACAAAGATCAAAGGGCTCAGGTGTCCCACATCCCAGGGTTTTACCACCACAGTAAGGGTCCTTCTTTAGGTCCTCCTCCAGGGAGAGCTACTTAGGAGTTTATAGTAATGATGAAATAAACGGCTGCAGCTCCCTGTGCTATTCAGGAATAGCAGGAGAGGACAGAGGATTGGAGGCTCCATCACAAAGTTCCCCTGAGCCTGAAGCCCTGTGAAACCAGCATGACTTTTGACATGTTTCCTTTTGTTTGCATGAAACAGCTTTTCACAAACGCCAACACCATCAGTAAAAGAGGACACCAATGATAACATCACCATATTCACCAGGATCTTGGACGGTCTGCTGGACGGCTACGACAACAGGCTGCGCCCAGGACTGGGAGGTGGGCTAACGCGTCGGCTCGGGGCTGTCCTCCACCTCGTGCCCTCCCAAGTGGGGGCCTGCTCTTGTGACAAGGGACTTGTGTTTGACTAACCAAGTCCAGAAAGTAGATTTGTCTCCTAGCAAATGGGGCACAAGAGAAAGATTACTGAAAGTTGTGTTCTTTCAGTCACTCGGGTCATCTGAGGTTGGGTTAGGAGAGCATCTGTGATATGGTTTTTTTCTGTAAGTGAATACAGTTTGGGTTTTTCTTTCTGGTACTTCCTAAGGTGAGCAAGATATGCTAGCAGGATGCTGCAAGGATCCCTTACTGGTCAGCCTGTCAGCCTGTTGGTAGTGCCTACCTCTTTTAAAAACAGACCAAACCATCCATATTTAGACAAGTACAGCAAATCTATATTGATACGTCTTTTTGATAACCTCTACAGCAGCTATTTTAAAACTGTAGCATGTGAATAGTGGTTGCCATCCTAACCTTGTTGAGCCCTCCTTCAGCTCTCTTTCCCCCAGATTTCTCTCATTTTCTACCCATGTGTAAACCATCTGTTATGTTTCTTCCTGGCCCTTTTTTAATCTGGCTACCCCCACCCCTTCCTCTTGTGAGACCAACACATTGCTTTCATCCCTTTCTCTCCTTCTCCTCTCACTTTACACAGAGATGCTTGAAAATAGGGCTCGATGCTTTTATCTTATATAACGAAGTTCTGAAATTTCTGCCCTTAAATTAAATTAGACCTGGATTTGAAAAGATGCCAGAAGGACTTAGAGACTTGAGGGTAGAAATAATTTCACCTAACTTTTGACATCTCTGATAGACATCTGAAATCAGGCAGATCACTTAAGCCAGCAGAGGGGAGTAGGTCCTTCCAAGATGCACTTCATGTCATCCTGTGGTAGGTATTGTGTAAATGCTGGCAATGTGCACCCACAGCCTAGAAAGCCAGTCACATCCTGGGGTACACCAAAAGAAGGGTGGCTAAGAAGTTGAAGGGAGGAGATTCTTCCTTTCTGCTTTTGTGAGTGCTGTGCCCAGCTCTGGAACCCCAGTATGAGAAGGACATGAACCTGTTGGAGTGAGTCCAGAGGAGGCTACCAAGATGATGAGAAGGTTGGAGATCCTGTCCTGTGAAGACACGATGAAAGAGTTTGGGGTTTTTCAGGCTGGAGAAGAGAAAGCTCTGGGGAGACCTTATACAAACCTTCCATTGCCTAAAGGTGCTTAGAGGAAAGATGGGGAAGGACCCTTTATCAGGAAGTGCAGTGATAGGATGAGGGGTAATGGCTTCAAACTGGAAGAGGGTAGATTTTGATTAGGTATTAGGAAGAAATTCTTTTTTCTTGAGGGTGGTGAGGCACTGGAACAGATTGCCCAGAGAAGCTGTGGGTGCCCCATCCCTGGAAGTGGTCAAGGCCAGGTTGGATGGGGCTCTGAGCAACCTGATCTACTTGAAAGTGTCTCTGCCCATGGAAGTGGGTTGAAACTAGATATCTTTAAGGTCGCTTCCAACCCAAACCATTCTGTGTTTCTGTGATCAAAACCTGTCAGTCTGATTCTGAGACTGGACTCCCAAAGGTCAAAAACTGCATTTGATTCAGGATCAAATGCCTCCTCAAGCATGCTCTTAATTTCAGTCTTTCGGGGATTTTTGAGTGATTCAGGAATCAATAAAAAAAAGCATCGCCAGTATGTATTTGCATTTTTAAGTGTTTGCTAATGCAGAGCCTATGTTTATTACAGAGAGAATAACTCAGGTGAAAACAGACATCTATGTTACCAGTTTTGGTCCTGTGTCAGACACAGAAATGGTAAGTTGTATTTGCTTTGCTAAAGTCATTTTTGGAAGCATGGTTTCTGTTCGGATCCCGCAATACCTCGAGCGTTTCTTTGTGCCAGGAATACACCATTGACGTTTTTTTCCGACAAAGCTGGAAAGATGAAAGGCTGCGATTCAAAGGACCTATGCAACGCCTCCCTCTTAACAACTTGCTCGCCAGCAAGATCTGGACCCCGGACACTTTTTTCCACAATGGCAAGAAGTCTATTGCTCACAACATGACGACCCCAAACAAGCTTCTGCGCCTGGAGGATGATGGCACTCTGCTGTACACCATGAGGTAATAGCCAGGACTGATTTCTTCTGATGCTGACTCCCAGATAACTGCAGTTACTTGTGGGGAGCATCACTTTCTCCACTCCTAGTAGAGCCAGGGAACCAATCTTTCGCATATATTTATGTGAATATCAAGAAAAATGGAAAACATAATTGCTGCCTACAAGTACAAATTAATTTGTAGCTTCTGAATAGTGCTACTGCTTAAATATTTCTTTTGATTAAATGGAAAGCATATTCTCAACAGATTTGATGATTCAGTTCAGCTTTTTTATGAAGATCTGTTCTCTCTTAGTGTTTGTATTTGCAGCTGTAGTGCAGACTGTGGGAGAACAGTATCCAAGATCAGAAACAGAGACTTTGTTCTGGGGCAGTACATCTTGAACCCTTGGAGCTTTTGTTATATTTTTTTACAATTAATTTGACTAATAGTACTAAAAGGCAAATGATCATAGGGATAAATGACATAAGCTAGCAGCACTGTGAAGGTGCTTTAGCAAGTACAATCCTGCAAACAAAGCTGGGACATTATATTACAGAGAAGCAAATAAATGAGTGTCTCAGATCTTCAGAGTTGTACTCCTCTTCTGATTTGAGTATGCTGCTAAGCATCACCATTGCATAACACAGAAGATAAAACATCGAAGATTTTAGGAGTCTGAAATTCTTTTCAGGACAAATCCCACACCAGTATATGGCAATTTGCTTATTAAAGGTAATCAGCCTGTAGTAATTAAGACTGCAGTCTAGCTACAACAGGGTTTTCTCCAAGACCATAGCCATACGGACAACTTGAAAAAGAGATAAAAGGAAAAACCTACTGAGCAACAAAGGGTTATTCTGAGTTTTCCGTAAACGAGCCCAGAGTGGTGCCTGAGACCCAGCAAAGTGCTCAGGAGCCTGAAGTTGGGTGCTGAGATGACTGGGTTTGCAGCAGAAGCCGAGCTCCGGCCGGTGCTGTGTCCTGCTGTGGGACCACACAGTCCTGCACGCTGGGAGGGCGAGCCCCAGGCTTGCCCATGGGCCCACTGCTTAAGACTTGTGGAGGCTCAAGAGGGTTATGCTTCTGTACACAGAGACCTGGAGCTTCCCAGGTTTTATTTCAGGTGTTTTAGACATTTGATTTTTTTGGCCCTAGTCTTAAATCCCTTCTTCTGGAAGGAAAAGGAGGTACCAGGGTATCCTTGCGTTTGTCCTTACAGCTTTAGACCATCCCAGTTGTAACTGCATTAGCACTAAAAAGACTTAGACATGATGGAAACCATGTTTAAAAGAAGGAAAAAACACCCTAATTTTCTCTTCTACTATGTGTGTTGCTGTTTTACTAGCCCCAAATTAGTGATTACCACAATAAGAAACCAAACAATGTTACATGGACACACTTAAAAGCCCAAATAGCTATCAGAGAAACTTCTTTTCACAAAAGTCAGTAATGCCAGCCTTAAAACCAGTGTCACTGTTGCATGGACTACATAAGTACCACTCCTGAGATTGCTGCAGTGGCAATTCCCAGTTATCTGTGTAAATTACTTGTGTAAGTGAAGTCCAGGTCAGACTCACACTCAGCCTGGAGCAAAACATTACGTTGTGGGGTGGATTGCACAATTTCTGTGCAAGCACTGTTTTTTGCAGGGTTAAAGAAAGGCAGCGAAGCCCTGATTCATGAGGTGAGGAGCTAAGCCACAACAGAGTGAGACCTGGGTGAGCTAAACCTAGGTGAGCTCATCACTGAATTTGAGTTGTTCTGCTGAGGTGCCTCTGTGGTGAAAATGGCACGGTAGTGTCAGGTGCCACAGGTACCCTGCTGAGGAAAAGCTCAACATGTGCAGCTGGAAAAAAATATGGATTCGACACAGACTTTCTCATCATCCCACTCAGCTCCTTTTCCCCAGAGTTTTTGGGATTGATGATTTTGTAGACTACAGGAAGAAACAGAATGCTTTTTAGCCTAAAAAATCATGCAACATTACTTTTTTTTGATAGAATATTGTCTGTGGAAATAAAATTTCTACTACCCACTGTATATGTGATAAGAAATAGAGTGCAAAGCTTTTAAATCAGCTTGCTTTCCACTATTGCAAGTAATAACTTTAAAGTGTCTATTCTCTTCTGCTTAAACATGAGTCAGGAATCTGCTTTTGTAACACACATGGAGCTGTGCTCCTTGAGAAGCAGAGCCACGCTGTGCTGTAAGGTGGCTTGAGGATCCCATCCCATCCCAGCCTGTTCAGGGGTGACTGTGACAAGCAGCCAGCCCCTTCAGCTTCCTTCAGTGTCCTAGCAAAGGGAGCAGCCGGCAGAGTCACCTAGGATGGCTTTCCTTGAGAAGATAGACAGCACTGGGCTTCTTTGGGGGAGAGCTGCTCGTCTCAGTGGTAGCGCGTTGTGAAGGTACCGAGTTTCAGCTGAGGCTTGAGCCCCAGTTCCTGCAGCTCCCATCAGGCTTACTCAGTTCTCAGGATCTGGGGATGTGTAGACAGCCCTCTGTTAGCTCTGCATTCTCCTCGTTTCCAAGGAGGAATTGCGAGCTTTCCCAGACTGTACGTAGGAGTATTCTGTGTGGGGAGGATTGGACCCTCTGTCATTGACAGAGATGCCTGAATTGCTTTTGCAACCTTGCCTCTGGCTGCCTGAATGAAGGGGAGCAAAGCAGCCGAGCCGATGCTGACCTTCCATCCTATTTCACTGCCAAATATACCAAGCACGATCAGCTGAGCAAACTTCCAGCTTTAGCACTTGTCAGGACATACGTTCCCATGACACACGTGTTTACTTACAAAGAAAGATGTACTCCTCGCACACTGCATTTGGTGATACGTTGTCTGGGTCAGAAGTTGATGGGGTGTGTGTTGCTAGGGAAATCTGATAAATGGGCTGCTGTGCATGTGTGGCATTAAAGCCCTTCTGTGGGGATGTAGGAGTGCAACATGTCCTCTAGACAGATTTCACAGACATAGGCGTTCTCGGTGGGGAATGACTTAATAATTCTGGTTGGCTTTCACTTGGGAGGACCTATTAGTTTTATTTGGCTGATGGGATTTACAAGTGAAAGTGCTGCTGAATAGAATGCTGCAAATTCTGTTCCTGCCCCTAGAGGGGAGTATTGTCCGCAGCTCCACTTCAAATGTTTTACTATTTTTTTTTTTTAGTAAGAACACTGGTATAAAAAGCACCAGAAAAAAATACTTCCTATTTCACTAATATATATAGAAAACAGCTTTGTGAATGGAGGTAAAAATTAAATTCTTTCCATTTAAAAAATTAAAATATATTTAGTTTATCTTATCTGAGAAACAGATATTGTCAAAAGTATAAAATTCATTTATTCCAAGATGCTATTCTGAAAAATTGGAACAGTGATTTAAGTAACATTTTTTCAGGCTAAGAAGAGAACCATCATGTTTCAGTGAGCTGCATTTTTTTTTGCTCAGTGGGAATTGGCTGTAAAGACACAGAAACTTTGATAAACTTTGCTGTAGAATGCCAGAAAAAAATGCTGTGAAGAAGTCAAAAATTGTATGAAGTAGAGCATGCTCACTACAGCTAAACTTTTGGACCATGAATTAACTTTTCACCAGCATCTTTTAGGCATTTTTTAATGGTTTTAATGGTTTTCTATCAGCTTGTAGATAGTGAAAAATCTTTCTTGTGCCATCACAAGGGCACTCTTTAAAGCCACATTCTCACTGGCACTTTGAAAGGACTCCAAACCCCCTTTTTTATTACTGTGGCTTCCATGCATCTGATATAATCTGGGATTTTAAATAGGACATAGTCATATATCTGAGGCGTGCACAAACAGATCTTTCCCATATTATGGCCACGGAAGGTTGCCAGAGAACCTGAGAGAGTTTACAGTAAAATCTGTCCCAATAATTTGCATATCAATAATTTACCAGCTGGAGAACGCAGACATAGCATTAAAAATTTCCAAGAATTTTAGTACAGCCCTGAAATAACTGTTATCTTTAGTGTTCCAGAAAGATATTTACAATTCAGGAATGTGTGTCCACTTGATGGCAGCATAACCACGCTGCTTGCTCTGCTGTAGTGCCCACACAGGCTCACCTCGGCTGAAAATATCGATTATTACATTAGGACTCAGCGTTAAAATTGTATGTGGAAGTGAACATGTGTTAGCACAAAGGCTGCTCTTCCATGAAGAACTTGGATTAGCAACCTAACCATTTTATAGTCTAGAGCTATTGATCATAAAATCAGCTGACCAGAAGACACAGTGCTGCTTTCAAGACTTTTAATGGGAAAGCCAGGGTTTGTTTGTTTTGTTTGTTTCTTTGTTTTTTTTAAGGGAAAATTGTTCTATGAGAAATGTGTGGGTTCTCAAGCTCTGACTTTGACAGATGTGGGTTTTCTAGTGTGCCCCTGAGCAACAAGTGACCAGCAGATATATGATTTAAAATGAATCCTTAGTTTTCCATCAGCCAGATGTTTAGGTGGGAACATTTCTGTTCAGTTTGAATGCATTTTTTCTTACTTCACAGGAAAGATTTCATTTATGCATCCATTTATATCTACAGAAAGGGATCTGTCAGTGCCTTTTAGGTATTGTATAAATTTTACAAAACTAATTAGAAGCTACGCAGACATACAAATACGCATTTCCTTTCCCTGTGTTAGACTTGCTGCATTTTCTTTGGTGTTCAAGATTCAAACTGCCTGAAGCTGGAGGAAAAGAAAGTAATTTCTTTACA
Organism: Notiomystis cincta; assembly: GCA_013398075.1. Lineage (NCBI taxonomy): Eukaryota > Metazoa > Chordata > Aves > Passeriformes > Notiomystidae > Notiomystis > Notiomystis cincta. The sequence goes on from VZRX01007743.1 coordinate 13,193, forward strand.
TTGAGCTGAATCTTGCAGAGTGATGAAAAAGTGCCGTGGTGGCAAGGACTCTTCAGTTGCTTTTCATCAATTCAGATTTTGACAAAGCAAGAGAAAATAGGGATATGTGAAGTGAAGGGTCCTTCCCTGAGGACAGCAGCAGGATTTTTGTTTAAACACCAAGTCTCTTGGTTCCCATCGCTCTGTTTTGGTTGCACATTGCCCCATTTCTCACAAGTTGTCCTTCAAGGAACCAAAATAAGTTGTTTTGAAAAATCCGGGGCTGGAGTTACCCACAGGGAGAGAAAAGCATCAGAGGAGACTGTGGTGTAATACATTCAAAACAGGCAATTATGACCTGTCCAAATATAGTCCCTATGTAGAGTGTGTGACAATGGCCTATTCTGCTGGTAATAAAAGTGGGCAGAGCCCCGCAGAGATCTCCATCACAGAGATGGGAACTCGCACAGCAAGGGCAGAACTGATTAAAAGACAAAACCCAAGCCAAAACTGGCCTGTCCTTGGATGAGGGGGATGCTTGCTTGGACTTTGAGGAGCTACAAAAGGTACAACTTTAGTTCTGGAACAGTGCTGAGCTCAGAGGCAGATCCAACTTCCCTTTGGGCTTAGCTGGTACAATTTCTGCCATGCTCCACCTGCTTTATAGGCATGACCCAGCAGGGCTAGTAGTATGCATTGATGGGGTGACTGAACAGAACCTGGAAGGAAGCAGTGCCCTGACAGCTGCCCCCCAAGCACCCAGGGGAAGCACAGATGCTTTGGTGACTCTGTCTTTGCCCAGTCTCCTTCTGAATCTGGGGGCTTCAAATGTACCTGGTAGATGCTGAAGAATTGTTATGGCTCTGCTGTCTTTTTTATTATCAGGGGAGGATAGCATTACAGTGGACTCCCTGGTCATTTCATGTAGACTGAAATTAAAATCTTCATCTCCCTAATCAGAAATGCCATCCTCTGAAGTACATGATATTTGTACTGAAATATCTGACTGCCAATAAGTAGTTTAAAATACACTGTGGTGGAATGCACCAGGCAGGGTAGGTGGGATTTACCTAATTCTATTCATTTGTAATGTTGGTGACTGCAGCTGAGCCTCTTGGCTCAGATTTGCTCTCAGTGCAGGAGAGAGAATTTCTTACAGTTAGAAGTCTACATTATTTCAGATGTCTACTTTGGTAGTGAAGTGAAAAGAATCTTATTTCTCTCCACTCACACTTTAAGGGGTTCTTGTGGTTTGTTTTTTTTTTATTTTACATTGGCAGACAAAGGAGTACAGCATAACTGATATCTTTGTTCTTGAGTCCCATCTTACTTATTTCCTTTGGTGTTTCCCACCTCCATACTCATGTAGCCTGGAAATGAGTAGTGTGCCAACAACCTAAGGCTATGGGATGTTCTGGCCAGCAGCTGGTCCTGTAGCTGTTTTGTGGAGGACTCACACACTTTCCTCTCTGTGCAACATAAAGCCTCAGGTTGTGCAAGCATAGCACATCTGAACATACATAGTCAGGTTCAGTCCTCCACTTTTGTCTAGGTGGATATAGGAGGGAATATATTGCACCCTAGGAGGAGCTCAAGAAACAGATGTCACTAGGAGATTCGGCCCTTCCTTCCCTGAGGTTGAGCTGTAACAAACAGGTGATTATGCTGTAGCAGATGCTAGCACTGGTGGTGGTATAAATAGCAAACAGATGGTAAATTGAGGCCTGTTTAATGGCTATTTATGGTGTTAAACAGCTGAGGAATCATAGGTCTCTTTTCCTGAAGCAGTGAACACTCACAGTCTGACCCTTTACCTGTCCCTTCATGGCTGTATTGATCAGGAGCATGTAGCATTTTAGCAAGGCAAAAAACCCAGATATTTACATCCTGCTTGGGTAGCTAGACAATCTTCATGTGCCAATAAGGTAAATACACACAGGGATGTGCACATTTCCCTGTGAAAGACCCTTGCATCCCAATCACTGCTTCCCTGTTTTGCAGAGGTGTGGGGGACATTAATGTTACACAAAAGGCAGGAGATTATGATGAGGATTGACCTTGAAGGTGGACCTGAGATGGATAAGAGGAAGCTGGGGTTAAATGCAAGTGGTTGAAAGGAAATTGTGATGAGATGCTTTTGAACTCTAGGTCTGAACTGTGAAAAATAACCAAAGATTTCAACTCTATATTTTGGGTTGCTGGGTCATAATCCTTCCCACCTACCCTGCCATGTCTGTGCATCCCAGTCTAGATTTGAGAGAGCCCAAACAGGCTGGTACTGCCCCTCTGATGTCTGCTCCTCCTCCTAATCCCTCTCCCCCCCACTCCCCCTTACTTTCTAAATCCAGCTAATTTTTCTCAGTAGAAAATACTTCATGTAGTTTGTGCCTGTCCATAGAAATACAAAGGGTGTGAACTGGGAGGAAGCAAAAGGATGTCTGTGCAGCAGGTAGCCTTCACTGAGGGAGGAACACATGCCACAGTGACAGGCAGAAACGGAAAACCAAAAGCCCTTTTGGGCAGTCAGAAAATCTGCACTGATCAAATTGCCTAGCAGGTGATACCAAATTTAGAGGATGACTTCACTGTGTCCATCACAGTCCTTAGCCTTTATTGTTTAGGGTGCTTTCTGTGCTCCATTCTTTCTTCTGTACTCAGGTTTTCTTCCACTGAAAGCAAAGATTGGATATGCAGTTGACTGGCACCAGATATTGCTGTTGCTGGCTGGTTCTGCCAGTAACTGGGACTGGCCTCATTTGAGAGTCAAAAAGAAGCTCATAGTTCAGTGTTACTCAGCACTTCAAGAACAGCTGTACTTATTGCAGTTAGCTCCTCGTTGAACATGCTATCAAAAAGCCATGCACATAAGGAGATGATAGTCAAAACGTGTAGCATGTGCGGATTTGGGGAATGCGTGGCCTGGCAAATTGAAGTGTAGGCTGCTTGAGATGCTGTTTCCCATTCCACCTGCATCAGCTTCTCAGCATTGCTAGAGCTAGTTAGAGTTTTGGGTTTTAATTCAAGAATTCGCTAAAAATGGAAGCTGCTGCAGAGGAGAGGTTTGGAAGCCTTCCTCATGGGGTGCCAAAAGAGAATTCATCATGGGTAAGGGACCATGAAGAAGAGAAAGCTTGGTTTTTAAGTGAAACTATCCACTAGATGGGTGTGATACTGTGCAGAGCATTAAGAGCTGCATAGCCATTTTGATTTAAAGTTTCTTTAGGAAAGGGAACCTGAAGAAGGAATTGTCTGTCAAAAAGTTTAGGATTTTTATTGCACCAGTTAGTCAGATAAAAAAACCAGAGCTTTTTCCATCAAGTTCTACATTGTTTATGGACTTCATTAGATAACTTGCATGGCAAGGTTGGATAAGCATAAACTCAGTGCTTCATCCATTGGGTTTATGCACTTAAAAGAAGTGCTGGAGAATGAAAGGTATTACCTTTACTATAAACATCTGCTTTGTGATTCTTTCTGTAACCTCCCAAATCCATATCATATAATTTGTGTGTCTCATTGGTTATTTCATTGCCTTTTTCTGTTTTTCCTGTGCCTAGGGGCTGAACATCTCCCTTGCCCCTGTCTAAGAGTATGCTCTGGGTATGTCAAGGTACTCCACATGTGGGGAGGTCATTCCTGTAGTGGCACACCTTTCAAATTCAAATTCTGTGTACCTCAGATCATCTCACAATAACTTAGTCTTCAGCATAGTTAATCTAGGCAATTAAAGTCTTGTTTCACACTTCAGCAGAAGCTATGCTGAGGATTTTGTTTGCTTAAAAATGAGAGTTTTGCTGTCAAGTACACCATGCATCTGAATTATGTATTCACAGCTCCCCAAAGCATCAGTAACTGGAGCTCTTAGTCTTCCATAGTCCTTTCCCTGAAGCATTTTAAGGGACATTTCAGTGTTATATAAAGATAGCACATCTCAGCGTTATAGGAAAGTTGGGACATGGTAGTATTCTTGGCAGACTGGTTATGAAGGTAATATGGGCTAAGACAGAAATTTCTGCAGACCACCTCACTCTAGTCTTAGCTTTACTTTCTGTTCTCTGTTCACTTTATCTGGCACATTCCAAAGAAATTAGTGTTTATAAGTAGGAAGCAGTGAACTGCCTCCACATCCCACATGGACAATGCAGATCAAGGCCCTGAATCTGTATTTTGGCCTTTTTTCCAGCAAAGTAATTCATGGGCAAAGCAGGGTTTAAGTTACTAAGAATAATTGCTTCTCTCCCCCTGAGCCAGGCTGCAGACAACCACCCAGCCAGGGGCAGGTTTCAGGGTGACTCTTACAGCCACTGTGTTACCATGAGAGAACATTTGTCCACCTCCTAACCCTTCTGTGTGGTGTTCTGTAACCCACTACCACCAGCAGGGTTTGTTAGGACTGTATGGCAAGTGCTTTAGAACCAGGAAAGGTCTTTATATATATTTATACGTGTGTGTGTCTGTGTGTGTATAAATATGCTTGTATATGCATATATTAAATATGCAATATATATGCTTATACTCACACACGTTACATTTAGTTCAGGAACACAGGGAGACATCAGTTCCCTGGACTATGCACTCACTGTGCTGGGGCATGAAACAAGTCTTGCTTTAGAACCTTTTGAAAGAAATGAAGTTTTGTTATTTAAGTGTTCCCAAGACATCACAGCAGGAGAACAGCTGAATGGTTGTGTCATCAGTCAAGGTCAAATGAATAATTTCACAAACCTAACCGTGTGTTCACAGTTTGAAAAAGAACACCCAAACTATCAGCTCTATTATTCTCCTGACCCCATGTGTGTCAGAGGGCATATTGGAGATACCACAAAGGCTCAAATTATTCTGCCAGGGTCCTGCTGGAGCAGGTACCCCGGGAAGCTTCTCCTGGAGTTGGCTTCTGAAAAGGGTCTGACCCAGCCCTGAAGTCTCCCTTCTCAGGGAGCCAACAAGCCCAGTGGAGTGGAATATAGCCTGGCTAAAGGCTGGATCCACTTAACTCTTTTTTGGCACGTTGGGGAGATAGGTTGAGGTAGGTTTAAGATGAGTTTCAAGCAAATATTTTGCCTTTTATTAAGGAAAATGGCTGGTCTCATGCTGGGAAGGACACTTGGGCTCACCTGAGCCCCATAGCAGGTACTGGCTGCCAGCACAGATGGGGTCAGAGCACAGCATTTAAATTCTCCCTTTAAACAGAGGTAAGGGTAGTGCACAGAAATGAACAACTAAGAAGATGGAGCTGGTTTGGGGATTAGTGCAACTAGGCAGAAAAACTTCTTATCTCTCTGGCCATAGTACCTTAGCACCAGCAAAAGTTTCCCTGTGTCCCCTTCATCTGCAACTCTTACTATCCAGCATTTATCTTGAATTAGGTTCTCCTCAAAGCCATTGGTGGCTCTGCCTTTCTGCCCCCCTCTCATTCTAGTGCTCTCTGTTTTAATTTGTTTTCATATTAAAGTTAGTAGCTGATAAGCAAAAGCAAGTTTTGCAGCTGGCTGTGGGCTCCCTGGGCAGGTGACTGCCCTCACCTCCTGCCTGGCAGCTGCAGATAATATGTGGGAAAGTGTTTCCTGCACTTACATGGTAGGAGAGGGATGCTCAGTCCCCCCTCTCTTTTCCCACAAGTAGGAACAGATGCTCCTTGCATTGAGGAGATGATGGGAACAGCTGGGGGGGTCCCTGCAGCGCCCTAAAACAGAGGCTTGCAGGACAGAGTGCCTTCTGTCTTGGGGATTTCTATTGAGGGTTTCTTACCTTACCTTGAAGCACACTTACTGCAAATGTCTGCCTCCCTAATATCTGAATTTATTTCCTTGCCACATCCTTGATTTTAACACCTCCTTCTTTTCCTTCTTGCTAAAAAAGAACAATCTCTTGAAAGCATTGTCATGCTTAATTCCCCCGTGGAAATGGTTGAAGGTGACTTTTCTGAAGTGAACAAGTCTTGCTGCTTGAATTGTGCTTTTCTTAGATGGATATTTGCTTATGTGTCTTGAAACAGAATGTCAGTAATCACTTTATGTCCTTAAAGGAAAAGCTATACATAATGAAGCTTTGATAAAGCTCTCATGTACAATTGTAGGTGATAGATTAAATAATTTGTAGACCTTACTTTTTTTTTTTTCATATAGTTAAGGTACACAATAGCATTTTGTTTGTTAACACTTGGGTAGCAGTGTGAGTATGTGGAGCATTATGAAAACAAAATCTTGTCATTAATAAATCAGCAACTATAATCAGAGTTTATTACATTTTTTGGGTGAATAGTGGCCCCATTCAAATCAGGGAGAATTTTACCATTATCTTCAATAAAATCAGAGTTTCATCCTCCTATTGCAAAGGACCCTTAACAGCCGCTTATAATCTTGTCATAGGCTCTGTTTGAGTGAAACTAATCCCATAGGGCTTTTATGAAGACAGAATGATGGTGGAGGAGGGAAGCTTTTAAATGCTTCTGTTGGAAAGAACTGCCTTTTGAGCAATGTGTGTGCTGTGACAGAAAAATCCTGGTTTGGTGACTGTCTGTAGCTCAGATAACTGTGCTTGCACTGGGCACAGCAAGATCATTCTGGAGTCATCACATTAAAAGGATTAGGCAAAGAATGTTTCATGTGTGCATGCCCAGGCCTCCCTTTCTCTTCTTTAAATAAATGCAAACTGGGAGTAATTTTGTTGTAATCACAGAATGTGCTGGGTTGAAACGGACCCTCTGGGTGCATCATGTACAATTCCCCCTGCATGGGACCATCCCCAGGGACACCCTGTATTCAAACACTTATTGAACTCTGTCAGGGTGGTGCTGTGATCTCTTCCCTGAGGAGCCTGTTCCAGTGCCCAGCCACTAGAATGAAGAATGTTTTTCTAATATCCAACCTCCTCTGACATAACTTCAGGACTTTTCCTTGGGTCCTGTGTCACTGGTCACCACAGAGGAGAGATCAATGCCTACTTCTCTCTTTCCCTCACAAGGAAATTGTAGGCTCCTCTCAGCCACTTCTCATACAGTGTCCCCTCAAGGCCCTTCACCATCTCCACAGTCCTCCTTTGGATGCTCTCTAACAGTTTAAAAATCTTTCTTATATTGCAGCATCTAAAACTGCACACAATGTTCAAGGTGTGGCTGCCCCAGTGCAGAGCAGAGCAGGACAATCCCCTCCCTTGCCCGGCTGGTGATGCTGTGCCTGATGCCCCCCAGGACACAGCTGACCCTCCTGGCTGCCAGGGCACACTGGTGACTCATGTTCAACTTGATCAGGACCCCTAAGTTCCCCTCCATGGTGCTCCTTTCCAGCATCTCATTCCCCAGTCTGTCTGTACATTCTGCCCCATCCCAGGTGCAGAATCCAGCACTTTCCTTTGTTGACCTTCACACTCTTGGTGATTGCCTGGCCCTTTGATTTGCTGAAGTCTCCCTGCAGGGCCTCCCTGCCTTCGAGGGAGGCAACAGCTGCTCCCAGTCTTGTATCATCTGTGAACTTGCTTAGTATCCCTTCCAGTCCTGCATCCCAGTCAGTCACAAAGACGTTGAAGAGCACAGGACCTAAGACAGAGCCCTGCGGAGCCCCACTAGTGACAGGTCATCAGTCTCATGTCATCCTGTTCACTGCAACCCTTTGTGTCCAAGCCCTGAGCCAGCTGCTCACCCATCACATGCTGTGTTTATCTAGCCTTGTTCTGGATGTTTTGTCCAGAAGGATACTGTGAGAAACAGTAGCAAAAGCTTTATGGAAATCCAAAAAGATGCCATCAGCTGGCTTCCCTTGATCAGCCAAATGGATTATCTTGTCATTAAAGAAAATCAGGTTTGATAAGCATGAAGCAATGCTGGCTGTGACCAAGGACTGTCTGATAATCAGCTATGTAAACTGGAGTATACAAAGGGTACCTAAGCTTTATCACAGCGTTAAAAGCCAAAGTGTGTAAATATCACTGCAGGTGATATTTGAAGGAGTAGACCCAGATATCAATTTTTTTGTGACTCCTAGGGCTATGATCTGAATATATAGTTTGTACTCTGCATCTCAGAGCAAATCTGTATGCAACGACCCATGCTTTCAGCCCCCAGAGTGTAGATGTCAGCTGTGCTGCTTTTATTTCTGTATGCAGTCGAAAATCCAGTCTCTTTGAACCAGGAGCCAGTTGAGTGACTTTGTTTTTCAGGTCCTCACACTGTTATAAAAACCAGTTCCTGTTGGGCACAGAGCACCTAAAGAAATTCAGGTAGTGACATTTGTGCTGTGAATCAGAACCCACAGTCAAGTTTTCTTATAAGTTTTCTGTCAAGTTTTTTGTCACATTGGCCATTACAAGACATTTCAAAAGCCTCGGGTAATGCACACTTTTGTAAGAGGTTTCTAGGAGAGTGTTCACTGAGCACTTAAAAATCACCTAAGAGGCTCAACTACGTAGTTCTTAATAGCATGTAAAAAATAGGTAGAGCTAGTTAATTTGTTCAAGATGGTCAGACCAGGAGTAGTCCTAGGATAGAGGCATGGGAAAAGGAAAGAAGCATGCAGATATTGATAGAGAGCAAAAGGAACTTTTTTATCCAAAGAATTCATGTTAATCAAAGGCCATCCCCAAGCACATTAACAGCTCCTAAACTTAGTTGTCCCTACTCCCAGGCTAGACCCAGAAGACTGCAGCAGGCAGCACCCTTATGAGGGATATTCTGTCTTTTGCTGGATGAGGAATTCAGAGGGGACAAATGAGTAGCCCTGGCACACCACAAGAGTCTTTGTGGCTTCTGAGTCAGGTATTGGCAGCCAGATGCCCTCCAGCCTTATCTGCTACCCTTTTATTTAAGACAGGCAAAAATAATTTCTGGAAGGACTTAATTAAATTCCACTAGGTCACAGTCTCTGTGCAACTCATCTTCACTTCTCTTCCACATTTATAGTTGATGAATGTCTACAACCTTCCTCATTACACACAAGGGTTATTTCCAGAGATGCAGGCAGCAGGATACAATTCATAGGACAGCGAGATGAAACAGAAGGTCTTATGCATAATTCTGCACTGAATATTCCTTCACTTCCTGATTCTACACCTGTTATCTTTTTAAGATGGATATAGGCATCCCCTCCTTCGATGTTTGCAGATGACAAGTGTGTGTATTAGAATGTTGTCAAGCTGCAGCTCTGAAATGATGTGCCTAAACTGTTGGTAGACAAAGAGACAGGAGATGGAGAGCAGCAAAACATGCCAGTTTCTTATGGGCTCTTGGAGCAAGGTTTCTGAATTTATTTAGAACGTTAAATTTGCAGTGCTTAACATGAAAAATATAATGATGCATTGGAGGGATGGCAGCCTTGCTTTCCAGGCCCCACTAGAGTGATTTTTGTGAAAAGGATGTAAGTTCTGGGCAGGATACTACTAGAACCAGCTTATTAAATTCATCCACAGACCACTCTTGGTAACTTTGGCTTTGCTGGCTTTGGTGCCCAAGGGCAGTCTCCACTGCAGACAACTTCATATCTGAGTGATCTTTTACAAAAATAAAGCTCAAGAATAGTTTTGCTTAAGTGAAGTTATCTCAGGTCCCAGTAATTTCTTTTCTGTATTGTACCCTCCTGTCTATTCTCACCAAATGGTAAATTGTCTCCGTTCTGAACTGGATTTCTTTTGCTTTTGCTTTCTATGGCATATTATCTTTACATTTTCTATTACTGTGTGCATTTCCCCCTTTCCTGTTTCCCAGCTCATCCTCAGAATATGATCTCTAGCCAATGATACCGTTGCATTTTCTATGCTTATTTTGCCATTTCCTGCCATTGGTACAGCTCCAGGCTTTCTGTGTGTTAGCTGAGTGGAGCTGTTTCCCCCAGTTTATTTCTGTGTAGCTGTAGTGCCCTGCCAAGGCACCACTGTGTGGTGTTGAACTGGACTGGCTGAACGCTGTGCCATCTGTACACAGATGGTTTCCTTTACACCCCTTTGGATAGAAGTTCTCATGGCACTCTGGGGTGCTGGTAGGAAGTGGTGACTGTATAAAGCTAGTGTATATGGCTCCATGTTGCTGTAGTGATGGGAAAGTGTACTTTTGCATTCTGGTAGTAGGGTGTTGTGGACTTCTTTGGAGATTTTCAGTCCCCAGGCAACAGTTTGGTTAGGAACCAGGCTGCCCTCCAGTAGACCCCTGTGTCACCCCAGCACCAGGCAGTCTGTAAAGCCTTGGATGTCTCTGGGCTCCTGCCTCTGAGGTGGAATAACAGCACTAATTGAGAAAGCCATAAAGATATTCATAATGTAAAATGAGATTTTCATCCTCACTACCCTGAGCAAACTATCTGTGTTATGAAAATATCAAAATGGCATAAACAAAACAGATTCTCCTTGTGTGAGAAGCAAGTTTTGGCTCTCTTGAGATATTTGATAAATTTGATGCATTTGATATCAATATAACTGATACTGCACTGCTCAGAAATGTACCTCAGACTTTTCTTAGTCTTCAGCTTGATCTGTCAATCATGCAGAACATCCATGGGACACATCTATACTTGCCTAAGGGTTTTTTCTTCCCTACCCCTAAGTCCAGTCTAGATGAAATACTTCCACATAGTGGCTGGGGAGTCCAGGATAGAATTGCTTCCCTAGGCAGTACACTGGGGAAGATGACCCTGTTGTTTTTGCCTGACAAGATGCCCTCCTTTGGTAATTAACAGTGTGTTGAACTGAAATGGACTCCAATACCATGTGATTTCCACAGAAGTTACCTATAGTGCTATATAAAGTGATGCATATATGTCCTTGATTATATATAACTTTATAGATAGCTATAATTAGTTATGTATTGTATACTTTATCATAAATATTGATTTTATGGATTTAAATAGCTACATCTACGCATAAAGTCAATGATTCTTTATTCTGTAACAGTGCTATATGATCCAGCAGTCAAATTCCTAGTCCAGTTGGAGTATGTACAGAGAGCAGATGTGTCTAAGGTATATGGCAGAAGCCCCATCACAGGAGTTTCTTCACGTACTAATAAGAAAGAATGGTTTTATTAGGACAGCTTACATAAATAAAATAATTTCATTTGTCTCAGGGTTACTAGATGAAGCCTAGGGCATGCACACAGAGTGGTCCACCTGGCTTATCTCACATTCAGTGTAAGAGGGGGTTGCTGTGATTTCAGCAGGAGCAAGGAGCCTTCAGGAAAAGTGTGCTTGTGTCAGCATTCATGTATTGCAGTGAGGGGCCTAAAGGGAAAGCTCAGGGAAAAATAATTGATGTGGTTTTTTTTTACTCCTCCACAGATTGACCATCTCTGCTGAATGTCCCATGCAGCTTGAAGATTTCCCCATGGATGCACATGCTTGCCCATTAAAATTTGGAAGCTGTAAGTTCTCTTCTGGAATAAGAACTGGAAAAATACCATTTTCTGGCTTCTCATGTTCAGACATGTCTTGTACAGATTTTCACCCTCCTCCCCAGCCCCTCCTTTTAACATGGTTCTTTAGCATCTCCATTCTGCCTCCCATGCTGCTACCCTGCTGCTTCTTTTCCATGACTATGCTTTATCTGGGCCTGCTGCTTTTCAGCTCATGCCAGCATACTCCATGATAAATGGTGAACTGATGGGTGATATGTCTTATATATCCACACCAAGTGTAACAGCCACTGTTAGATGGAGTTCTAGATGCAGACAGCTAAATTGATAACTTGGTTTTACATTTGTAGTAAAACAGAGCTTTCACTGGACTGATCAGATTGATGTGCAATTATTATGGTATTTACATGAATCAGACTGCAGTGCAATATCTGCATCACATATATTAAAAGAGATCTAGAATATTAAAAGAGGAAATATCTTTCCATTTGGCTTTAATAAATCCACTCCTGTATCCTGTTACATGATGTTTCATACACATGTATTTGTATATATGCACACATTATTCTAAACTGTATGCTGAATGATGATTTTTCCTCAATTCAAAGCCTCTAATCCACCACACTGCTGCCTTGCCAGAAGCTTACTTTAAAAATAACCCCAGGGAATCAGATGGTTATATTTAAAAACAAAGCTCTTAATTAAAGTACAAATGAGGCTACTACAGTAGACTTTTTTTTTTTTTAAATTTTGGTAATCAAATCAGAGTTTCCAGGTGCAATCATTGTCTCTGAAGACTTTTGCTAATTACCAGGCAAGGCATTTTACTAGCCCCTGAAGCCACCTAACTTCAGCATTTTGCAGTGTTTTTCAGCTGTATCAATTTAGAGTCACTAATCCTAGCAAGATTAAGCTTTGCCTTTATCGTCTGTATCTGCCCTGATTTAATACTGACTATACATTGTCTTCTAGTGATCACACTAAGAAGTAAAAACACTCTTTACAGTAACTATTACCACATTACCAAACTTAAGATGAACTGATTTCCTTTCCCTCTTCCAATCCAGATAGATTCCATTTCATCCAGATAGCCACCAGTATTTTACAAGGTCACTGCAGATTCAAGTGTGTTCACTGACTTCAGCAGTGTTAATTTACAGCAAAGCCAATATAAATCTGAAGGTCTGTGCACCTTTACTCCACTTTTAAAAAGTGTATGCAAATCACCCATTTAATTCCAAATTTAAAAATGGGAAACCATCTCACAGGAAACTGTTAATGTTTATATAAGGGGTTAAACAAAAGCCACTGGAAAGAATTAATGAAAAAGGAAAAGAAAAAGAAAAAAAAAAAGAAAAAGAAAAAGAAAAAGAAAGAAAAAGGAAAAGAAAGAAAAAGAAAAAGAAAAAGGAAAAGAAAAAGAAAAAGAAAAAAAAAGAAAAAGAAAAAGAAAAAGAAAAAGAAAAAGAAAAAGAAAAAGAAAAAGAAAAAGAAAAAGAAAAGTTATCCTTCCTGGTATTACATATCCTTTACTCTTTCAATAGATGAAGTTACATCTCTCAATCTCTAGTCCAGACTAAGAGCTGGTATGTTGCATAGTTTTATGAAGTCTTGCAAAATATGCAGTATAACACTAAAAGCTACATATTTAAACAAAGATCCTGATGCAGCAGCTATCTGAAACTCAACCTTAAAGGTAAATGGATATTTCCATGTATCAGTAAATTAGGTGCAGAAAGGTACAGGTTCTAACTCCACATAGTAAGACAAAAAAAAAATAAGCATCCCAATCAGATGTGTGAGTGCATGAGATAACATTACAAGATAAGCTACAAATGCTTAGAAGGAGTGCCCAGTAATCTGTCTGAATGTAATTATATGTCCTGCTAGTGCCAAATGTGTTACATGTTAATCACCTCTTAGCACACAGGTAATTTTAATCGCTGTCAAAACTAGCACTAAGGATTTATAATTTAGGCCTGTGAGGGCTGAGTAGAGTTTTAGTTTCTGCTCCTTGCCATGCTCAGAATAAAATCCTAGAATATGTTTATAAGTATTACAAATCATCTTTAAGTTCTTTCACAGTGTGTAGACACGGAACCGTTTGGTCTGTGCTAGCCACACCACTGACCTCTGCAAAATGTAAATACATAGGGATAAGCTATATATAGGGACAGCCTTGGGAATATCTGTGACAGCTCCCTAGTAATTTATTGGGATTTAATATGCATTTGTTTGTACACGTAGCAGCCAGTAAGTCAGGGTTTATTGAACTAGTCCAGGTGTACTTTAGGAGAGGACAATATTTATTCCCTATTTACAGCAGTATGGGTTTGCATTGAGTCACCTCCAGGCTTGCAGCAAGACAAACCCTACAGGGGTGTATGATACATAAGCACATACCCTTTCTGCTTTAACTTTCCTCACTGTCTTTCCCTAAAGGGTTTCTTTTTTAACAGTCTTCTTTTCGAAAAGGTTTTGAAAAGCCTCAAGGAATAGCATCAAAGTAAATGTTAAACACATTATAAGTGGAGCTGGGAGGGTGGAGAAGAAACTGGTGCTAACCAGTCTGAGGATGAAGAGAGCAGGGCAGTGAAATGAAAGCACAGGGTGGATCAGCAGCAGAAAGGATGCTGAGAAGTGATCAGTATTGCAGCAGAGGCAGGAGCAGGTTATTAATTTTCTGGCTTCATGAGCGTTCACTGTGTTTGCTATAATTCAGCAAGCAAAAGGCAAAAAGTACCTGATGTTTCCTTCATTATTAAAGAGAAGGAAAATTAATCTTTCTCACATAAATAAAGATAAATGTTGAATTCTTCTGTCCCATTTGGTTGGTTTCTTGCTACATTGGAATCGTGGGAGATTTTATGGGGCTAGGAAACATGATACATAGCAACAGAATATTTTGTTGAAATAATTAAAAGCCCTGTCAAATACACAAAATGTGATATTAAGTTACCTGTGCATGTCACCAGCCTAGATACCTGCTGGGCAGTTCAAATGCCCACTACAGAAGTGGTATTTTTTAACACTCTATGGCATGTTGTGAAAAGGACAGAAGTTCAGGGACAGCTCCTAATGAAATGAACAGAGCAGGGCTTGTTTGTCCTTCTCTTTAAGTACAGCTCCCCACTGCTCCAGGTGGCTCTGCTCCAAGGGGTACATGTATGCAGGTACTTTTCCTGTGGGATTGCATGGCTGCTAGGGCTCAGGACACCTGTAGAAATTATCCTGCAGAAGTGTCATTCAGAGGGAACTGGGGATGATGCTTGAGCACAGGCTTGGGGATCTCTGCAGCAGGCTCTGCTCCCTTTGAATCCAGGGTGCTTGATGGGGATGGCTGTGACAGTCTCTTCATTACCTCGTGGTAGCATTGGAAGGGTGCTGGTTTCTTCCATGGCCAGATTTAAAATAACTTTCTGTTGCAAATCTAGTGCTGACCTGTACTCTAAGTAACTTTGCTGGTCAAACAGGATGTGAAGAAAAGTCCTGATGCCAGAAGCTGTTTCACTAGGAGCACCTTAACCCAAGAAATTTGATCTTAACCCTAGGCTATTTCTGGTGTGGGGAGGAAGAATTAGATAAAATAGGAAGGACATTAAAGCATCCTAGCTCTAATGTTTCACCTCTTCCACTGACAGTCCCTAAGAATACATTAAGAATATAATTTAGTACAGTTTCCAAATGCCCATGTGTCACCAGGTAGGTAAGCATCATTATCTCAAGGGCAGCTGAAACAGAGAAGTTAATTGACTTTCCATAAGGTCACACAGCAAATCAATGTCAGAAAAAGGATTAGACTCAACGTCTTTGGTTGGAGAGGCAGATGTCTAATCCACTAGACCATGAAGGCCTCTGCCCAGGCAACTGACTTAACTCCTAAATCTCATTTTACTCCTCTGTTAATTATATCGGTGTTACCTAGCTCACGGGGTTGCCCTGAAGATGAATTAGTTAATTGCTGTTAATTGGTGCTTTGACAATGCCAAATACTGTAAGTTGGAGTCTATTTATGACAACTGTTTCTTGAAGACACAGAGCCCAAGTGGAGTTATCAGATCTTGCATTGTGGAACGGATAAACACATGAAGCAGCTGCCCACTAGTCACTCAGCAGCAGGAAAAAACCCATACTATTTTTAGAGTAAGTAGAGAGTTTAATGAATATTCTGAAAATAATGAGATCCCCAAGCTCATGAGCACAGGAAAAAGAGGTCTTGTGTTTATTCCTGACGAATTTTAAGTCGGCCATGAAGGTGGCCAAGGTTGATCACTGTTGATCAACAAGAGAGCTTGCCAGGTGTTGGTAAGGAAATAATTTGTAGTGTCTGGAGGTAATTGCTAACATAGTTTATGTACATCTTCCTTTTTAACAGCTCAGACTAAGTCACAGTATGACTTTTGATAAAGGAAAGTGCACAGGCTGCTTCTGTAACAGGAGATATGCTCAAGTTATTTTCCTCTAATAAATGTGGTGAAGTCAGAGTAATGAGGAGAGAATAACTTCACCAGTATCCCAGATTTTATTGCAGCACTGAACATTAAGGCACTCACTGTTCACAAACTTTCCATTCACTTGTAGCCACTGAGAAATTTCTCCAAAGAAGATGTATCTTAAGAAAATTTCCCTGATATTTCCTTACAATGCAGAGAAGGCACCTATAGGGTTTTTCTTGATTTTGTACTTTTCCCCATTAGCACCTGCAAGAGCTGCAGGAAAACTGCAAGTAAGGATGGAAAACTTGAGAACAGTGTCCTTCTAAACAGACTTTAATTCTGGTTTAGTAAAATGTGATAAAGAATGTATCTGGCCTCTCAAAATGTGTGTGTAAAAGTCTTGCATAAGAATATAATTAAATGAATAATAAATAAAGACAAATGTTAATTTTAAGAGACTCTGAAAAGTGGAAAAGGCTCTTAGGAAGCTTTTCATAGGTTGCTCTTAGGGACAGCTGGAACTGCAGTCTCATATGTAGAGGCAGAGCTTTTCTGCTACTTGTCCCTACAGCTGGACAGGAGGGGCTCCTTGAATCTATTCCTGAGAGCAGAGCCAGTCAGCACAACTCATTGACTCTGCTGGGATGTATTAGTGCCTTCCTTGTGAAAGAGCACGTGGAGAGAGACAGGGAGGTCCTCTGTGAAATACTGGGCAGCCAAGTTTAAGACTAAGTTGTGATTTTACAATGTAAGGCAGAAGTCTGCCAATAGGGAATGGATAGGTTTGGTGGCATTCTCACTAAAGGTAGTACTTTCTGTTACATTTTCCTAAGGTTTATCACTGCTTCCTTAGACACCTCCATTGCAATGGATACTGAATTACTAAAATGAGGTGGAGTTAGGTGAATACTAAACCAAAATATTTCTAAGACATTTGATGTATTTTTCTTCTCTTTCAACCCTATATTACCTCCAGCTACCAACAACCTCTTTCGCTGGCATACTTTTCTCCTAATTTTTAGCTGTTTAGAAGCTAGAACTCCAGACACATGCTTGTGGCAACATCAGAAAGGCAGTCCAGACAACTATGCTGGATCACTGCTGTAGTTCTACTTAAGTATAGCTAGCAGGTAAAGCACAGGTATCTAGCCTGAACTAATTTTCTGTGGAACACTTAGAATGAATGGAGGGGGTGGAGACCACCTAATGGTATTGCTATTATTTGTCCCTATTTTCCTTGGAATAATGGACAGATGACTTGTCTTGGGGCCATGTTGTTTAAAAAATTAAATCCTTTAATGCAGAATGAGCACAGGGATTTGGCCCTTATCAAAAGCCCTGTATTGACAGAAAAGCTCTAGGGAATGGACGGGATGAATCTGTGACAATTTCAGATAGAAAAATATGTCCTAGTTAGTTATCTAGAGTCCCTCTATGGCCATTGAAAGGAAATAAGTACTTCTGCAGTGAGGTTCATTAGAATTATTTTTGATACCTGCCTCAGGATGAGATGAATCACATTTTAGAAGTTCATATTTTTCTGCAGTGCTATCTCAGATGTAGGTAAATGTATTACACCCTAGTCAGAGCAACTTAGAAGTCTATTTTTCTCTGCATTGCTAGCTCAGAAATACAAAGCCATACTTTGTTTAGAAGAAACAGTCACTGCTGTAGATTAGTTAGGTGTTACATTATATTGATGGTGAGCTTTTGTATCTCTCCTAGTGACTATTTTAGCTATTTCTGCTGGAAGTCCCATTTTTCAAAGGATCTCAACGAAGCAGTCAGTAGGGATCTTCAGTACCGAGACAACTTTACCACTTCTTCAGGCATTTTGTGTGAGCTGTGCTGTTTCTTCTGCATTGAGTGCAGTGGGTTATAACAACAGGCACTTAAGCCTTCTCACAGGTGTTGCATCATAGCCTGTAGTAATTTCAGACTTACATGTATGGCAATATAGCTTCTTTAGCCCAGCATTTTGGGCAGTTAGTGCTGCCAGTACCTTCATCCTTGCATTGAGTCCCACAGTCAGGTTGGAGCAATGCAGCCCAGAACACCCATAGGGCAGGAAACTCATCAAGAATGGTGTGTAAAAGAAGATACTGTAATATTCAAGTATTACAGAGATCTAAGAAGATTTCTTAAGAAGAACCTACTTAAAAATTAAAACACAGAGTTCTGGGCCTGGACCACTTGATGGGTTTCTGCACCAGCTGTTTTTATAGGATCCTAGTCTGCATCAGAACTTGCAAATGAGTATGACCATAACTTATCACTTGTCTGGTAGGTTTGCCATAGAAGTATACCATTTAGTTTGACAAAAGGGAAAAGGACTCCCTAAAATGATCAGATCAGTCAGTTTTCCTTTACCTATAGTGACGCACATCCAGGACTTCCTAGGAAAGGCTGAAGAAACTGCTAGTATATCCTTCAAGCACTTGCAGTCACTGTCACTATTTAACTTTTTAAAGACTTAGTCATATATGCATGGTTACTGTATGTAACTGAGATAATTTTTTAAAAACATTAAATTGGCAGCCCAGCCCCCTGGCTGTGCGATGGCTTTCCTGCAGAACTGTGCCCGGCTCTGGGTCAGTCACCTCCTACTTCTGGTCCCACTGCTTAGAAGCCAGGGAGTTTTCTTCCCTCCTAGCTTCGTAACAGAGAGAAAAAGGGAGGTCAGAAAGAAGAAAAGCTGTTGTCTTCCCCGTGTCTTGCAGCCAGCGCTGAGCCCTGGCTGCAAGCTCTGCTGATGTGGCCGAGGGCTTGGCTCCCTACCAGCCCAGAGCAGTCTCCATGCAGGCAGGATCATCCTTAACAAAGCCCTTTTTTTGGATCAGTAAGGAGTGCTTTCTGGGGGTGCTGGCAGCAGCTTTTGTAGCAGCTGCAAAGAGCCCTTGAACAGCCAGCACTGAAAGCCTGAGCTCCGCCTGCCCCGGGAGCAGCCTCCTCATCATGAGGTGGCTCACAGACTCAGGCTTTTTGGGGAAGAAAAGCTCAACTGGTGGTGGTTTTGGGTTCAAGGAAACAAAAGTTCAGGTGGGGGTAGGGGTTGGTGTGGAGATACTCAGCAGTGGTGTTTTTATTTCATGTGAAAGTGGTCTAGACAGGAGTGTGGTGGAGCCGCGTGGAGATCTGGGGGTGCTTTGCTGATGGTACAAACATGAGCACATGTTTCCCACTTTGGAGATTGCAGCCTAAATTTAAAGGCTGCACAACTGTCTGATTACAGGGAATCACTTTGAGTTGTCAGCAGTAGAAAACAACATGCAGAGACTGTGCTTAATATGCTTAACCTTTCAAATGGCATTTTGGTGCAAACCTCAAAGACATTGCTCGTCTTATAATGCCCCAAAAGGCAGTGACAGGCTTACAGTTGCCAGCCTGGATCATGGGTCTATACCACTGGCAAATGGGATATTATTTGTAAATGTGACAAATGGGTAGATACTGCTCCACTGCTTTACAAGCCAGGATTTTAATGTCTCTTATTTTCTAAGGGGGGGCTGCTTCCATGGCTTGTAAGCATTTCATAAACGTTTCTGGAATCATTCTCACGATCCCTGTGTGAGGTTGGTAGGTCTCTGCTGCCTGCATTTTGCAGGTGGGTATAAAGGAAGCAAAGAGCAATTACAGTCTCTTCTGAGCAAAGATAGAGTGGTTCATTACTTGCTTTTATTGCCTCTGTCGTTATGGGTCCCTAGGTTCAATTAGAGCCTCCCAGTGCTACTGCAGTACATTAATGACAAAATTACTTGCCTAGGGTTTTGGGGGGAGAAAAAAAGCTGCAAGACACTGCTCAAACTCAGATTTCAGTTTCTAATCTGGCAGCTCCTTTATAATACTTCAGTGTCTGGTGGGCCAGGAAGTCCTCCACCTAAATTGCTGGATGCCACATTAGCCTCCTCTCCTGCACAGAGAGCCAAGCTAGTCCAAGCTGTCATCGAGTGCTGCCACAGTCCCAGCCCAGCAAGTTTCTTCAAAGGAAACAGTTGTTTCATGTTGTCCCCCGTGAAGAAATACGAAGGAAAGAGGACTGGAGAGGAAGGAAAACCTGATAAGCCTTCTTTTTTTCCTCCTTCGCCATCACTGCCACTGAGTCTCCTCACAGCCAGCCTGTGCTAGCAGCCAGCCATTTTGCTGAAAACATCCCAGAGCTAAATATGTCAGCAAAGCTGGGATTCCTCCTGCCTAAATTTATATTTTTGTAGGGTAAATATATACTGCTGAGCTGATTGCTCTCGCTGTCTTAGGGGAGAGAAGTAGATATTTTTAGGCTCAGGTTAATCTCTTCCTAAAATAGGTCAGCTGATGGCTGTAAATAAGGAGATGTTTTATTTGTGCACAGAGAAAATGAGATCGTGAGCACCTTCGGATCTGGGTCTCCAGAGGGACTGGGAGGGGACAGTTCCCAAAGAGAGGATGTGTGCCTGAGCACTCCAGCAGAGAGCAGGTGGAATGGCAGTGCCCCTGGTCAGCAGCAGCTTGCCTCAGAGAGGCTCCTTGTATCCATCACTGAGGCTGAGCACTATGAACTGACGGCCTCGGGAGATTTTATCCCCTGCTCTGAAATACAGGGCTGCACTGTGCCCCACAGCAGAGTCTGTAATCCATCTTTGGAGGTTCAGATGACTGCACCTTTGGCATAGGGAATAAATTCTTGTGATTGCAATTTCAAGGCAGTATTAAAGTGCTTGAATAATAATATTTCAGCCTTCTATCTCTGCATACCTATTGATTACACATTTGCACAGCGTTGTTAATGCAGCAGTACTTCTAGGATTTGTAAATGTCTTCATTAAGGGATAGGATTCAGAAGCAGAGGTATATATTTAGTAGTATATGCAAGTAGTTAAGTAGTTCCAGTCACTCTCAGCTGGTTTCAGGCTATACAGATTTATAAGTAAGGGTGCTTTGAATGGGAAGCTCAGCAGATACACTATGATGGTTGAGTCCCTGATGCCACTTATGTGGGTGAGAAGAATATTTGTAGATTACAGTGAGGTCACAGTTTCATTCTGTGATGTTTCATGTGGCCAAAAATACCATGGTTGTGAAGGCACCCTCCACAACAAGATCAATTGGAGTATTTTCTAAAATTCACTCTGCATTTCTCAGAAGAAACTCCTGCAGAGCTGGTCATGTTAGCTTTGCTGATATTAAGTGGCACCTTGCAAAATGAGGGGACCATATGCAATCAAGATTAAGCAAAAGTGCTTAATCTTTGTAAAGGTACTATGCAAAGTGAGTAATGGTATCAGCCACACTTTGGAGGATACTTTTGTTTTCCTTGCAAAAATTAAATTCAATGTCTTAACATCATCCTCATAACCATGCTGTTTTTCCTAATGAAGCAGTTAATATAAGTGCCTAATATTGTGATTGTAAATTCAAAGTTCATTAAATGTTAGTACAGCATTCACATTGGCTGGCTGGTTTGGAATTACCACATGCCTAGCCTACAAAGACCAACATAAGGTCAGAAACATTATAGGATATTTAGCATTTAAAATATCATCCCAGCACATCCTACTGTTCTGTTTCTCCAGTCCTCTTACAGTGGATATTTATGCCAGCCTTAAAAGGGAAAAAGAAAAGGATCAGAGGCTGGCACACCAGATTTTGACAAGTTCCATATGAAAAGCAGTTGCGTAGCCACCATTAAAATCAGTTCTCAGATTCTATACTGAGACAGCTGCCACTAAACTTGAAAATAAAGAGGTTGTTGCAACTACTAACTGCAATGAGAAGAAGAAACTGGAAGAGGCAAAACATAGAAGGCATGACATCTAACACCAGCTCTCAGATGGAAGTAGGAACCCTGGGGGGATGACCTGGTGCTGCTGATACCTTGGAGCAGTGGGTGTGTAACAGCCCCACAGCACAGCCTGTTTAGACACCTCTTCCAGTCAGCCTGTGGGCATCCCACACCACGAGTGGCAGAGTTCAGCTGTCTACACCTGCACATCTGTTTGCTGTTTGGCATGCTCCAGGCTGCACCATGGAAAAACATTTTCTTTGCTGGTTTTTTTCTTTCTCCTTTTCTAAGTGGAGCCTTGAGAATGTGCAATCCTGAGACACACAGCTCAGTTCAGTGTGCCATGCCTGGTGTGTGTCAGATTTCACAGCAAGTAGTCACTCCCAGTTGAATCCCAGTGCTTGGGAAATAGATGCATCCCTCTTATTGCTCCCCCATGGTATGAGTGGGCATGATGGGGCAGGAAAGAGCTGCTGTCACTGGTGATCATGATCATTCTTAGGAAACATCCTGTGTTACTCTGCACAGCTCCTAGCTCAGGGCTCTTCTTACATGCTGCAATAGCATCCTGTGAAGGTGCTATGCCTGACTGAATTACTAGGACAACACTGTTCATTAGTATTTGTGTTCCATCCATCATCAGCATGACTGTGATTTAGTGTACCAACTTGCAAACAGTCAATTTATTGTATTAAAGAAGTCAGCAGACTTGCCTGTGGTAATCATGAATCCAACCTCCAAAATCAAAGTGGCTTTCAGTTTGGGTTTTTTTCCTTTGCTTTATACTTTTGACCTCAAAGCTGGGTCATGTTTAGACTTTTCTTCATTAACTGGAACTTCTAAAACTACATAGGACCTTCCACCTGATTTCTTGCTTTGAAAAGCCAAAGAAAATGGCTTTTGCAAAACTGTGTTTCAAAATGAATTTGACAGATATCTTCAGTTCTGTATGTTTCACCATCTTGTGGGTACAGTCTGTGCTTCCATTTCATTTCCAAGCCACATTTCTATTCCCACCTTTTTCTGAGGTGACTTGTAAATACAAGATCATCCCACGACAATTCTGAAAGAGAATCATTTTGATCTAACTTATAGCTTTATTTTTTTAGCAATGATCAGTAGAGTGTATTAGTGTTGCTTAGTAATGAAGTCTCTTGAGATCTGTCTGGCACATTTTTCAGAACATCCTATACTATTCCCTGCAGAATGTGACAACAAGATCAAATAAAACTATCAGGAAAACATGAAGAATACTACTTATATTACCAAATTTTATCTTTATTTTAAATTCAGAAAGGACAAAAATAAACATTTTGGTATGACTGGACTTTCTACTGCCTGTTTTACAGCCAGTGGTGTCCTATAATTTTTCATGAATATGCTCATGAGTTTCATCAGTTTTCATGAATAATTTCCTCCTTGGATGTCCTCTATTGTGACAGATAATGAATAATACTGTGTCATTCCAAAAAAGTTTCCTTCTGAACATTTAATTTTTACTTACATCTGGAGCCATTCTGAGTGCATGGCCAATCTGAGCTTCCTAGAATACAGACTTTGTGGAGAGAGTCCAGTGCAGGGCCACAAAAATCACTGAAGGGCTGGAGCGTCTGCTACGAGAAGAGACTGAGATCTTGGGCTATTCAGCCTGGAGAAGGGAAGACTTCTTAGAGGGTCCTAATCCATCTGTATAAATACCAGGGGTTGGGGAATGAGAGATGAAGAAGAGGGAACTGGGTGCTGCTCAGTGTGCCCACTGGAGCATTAGGGCCAGTGGTCATGAAAAAACATTAAAATCCATCTCAACAGAAGAAAACGTGTTTTTACTGTGGGAGGGGCCAAACACTGGAACAGGTTGGCTAGACAGACTGACAGTTGGCTAGAAAGATTTGAATAGCATGGTGATACTAAAAACCTGACTAGACATAGTGCTGGAAAAAATGCTTTTGGTGGCCCTGCTTCAGCAGGGTGTGGGACCAGATGACCACCAGAGGTATCCACCAGTCCCTGCCATTCTGTGACTCTGTGTTACAAGAATTTGTAGTCCTGTGTATTTGTACACATTACACTTCTTGTCTGTCATGTGTTTAAAATCATGCATGCTGTTTATCCATGTGCTGTAAACTCATGCCAGTTTAAATGACCAGTCTCAATTCTAATGATTTCAAGTCTCTAAAGTAATTTCTGTGACCCAAGATGTCTCCCAAGAACATCAGAATTCATCACACTACAGCAGTCTTTATTTTAGGCTCTTAATCATTTAATGTGTGAATACATTTCTCTTAGTATTTAAATTGCTATTTTACATTAAAAGTTTATTTTTATAAAAAGACCTAGAGCATGCATATTAGTACCACGTCTTGTTATTTTTATATTTAAAAGTACATTTTTACTAGATTTGTTTTCCATTTGCTCTTCATATAGAAGAGTCATTTTTATAAAGTCATTTTAATGGGAAATTCCAATTATGGAGCTCAAATCTGGCCTGAGTCACATAGGCACAACTGTTGACAGATGCTTTGTAATGGGCTACAAAGTATTTGTGCACGAACCACAAGAAATCCAGCCTGACTCTTAGAATTCAAGCTGGTACATGATGGCTTAGTAGCAGTGCTGCTTTGCAGCCTGCCGGAGTCTGAGAGGCTGTAAATCTGGATCACTAGTGGGTTATATAACAGCCTCTAAGTGAGTCAAATACATTAATGGTTAGATAAGATAGATATTTGTATGTGTATTCAGATTGTAATTAGAGTTTCTAAAAAAGCTGACAGTTTATGCACATCTTCCCCAATCAACAGGCTTTGACAGAGATTAGCAATACTCCCAAGATTAGGCAGTCTGACAATCCTTGTGGCATGTACTAAAAGTCACGATAATAAAGGCTTAGAATGTAACTGCACGACTGGAATGAATAAAAGAAAACAAACCAGAAGTCATCTTTCTACAGTATCTCTTTAAGTTAATTCTGCATCCAACTAGAGTAATTCTGAGAGGAAAGTTCCAGCCATGGCTTGTGCATAAATGGTCTGTTTCATTATGGAGCATACCTCAGGAATGCTGGGTGGGCACCCATACACACTGCACAGGCTGCCTTAACTTAACTGTGCAGGCACTGCTTTATGCTTCCTGTGAGGTCTGTCAAAGGGTTTAGGGGGTGTTTTGGAGAGGGATTCTTTGTTTCTTCATTATTTTATGCCTGGTAATGCAGGAATGAAAACTTACTGGCAGATATCAGTGGTGATTTTTTTTTCAGGGGTTACAGCTTAAAAAAGTCAGTCCTAGAAATGCATCTGGGTCCCATAGACTCGAAGTTTGGGTTCGTCCATCCACTGCTCTGTGGTGGGGGCAGTGGCAGGAGAAAACTCCCTGCTTGTAAGTTGCTTTTTGAATGGAAGGGAGGATTCTGCACTCCTCACACTGTTTCATTTGCAGATGGAAACAGGGCTGTCCTCAATGCCAAGGCAAACATCCAGGATCCTCCAGGTCTTACTAAGTGCTGTGCTTTGCTAATTCTGTGTGTAATTCTTGTCTGGTTGTGGTCTCTCCCCTGCCCACTGTTCACTGGCATAAAAGACCATGTCAGGGTTTTTTTGCCAGACATGTAAGAGCAGGAAAAGTGTGGGAGAAGAGCAAAGGCCATATTTACTGCCTTTATATTGTGTGGTGTATATTGGATGCTAGAATGTAGAAAAATAGATATGCTTGTCAATAAATATTTGAGAAGATATTATTTCCTTCATCATTCTGGTAGGTGATAAGCCTGCAGCCATTTATCAACTGTCCAGTAGAAATAAATGTCTGTTGTCATTTTCTCACATTTAATAACATTATACTTCTTTGTAATTTTAGCTGTTCATCTCAACTGCTACCATTTTTTTCCTTTTCAAAGAAGTGAGCTTAGGAGAGAACGGATACTTTAACTCCTTTCTTTGACAAGACAACAAAATGATTGTAAAGAACACCAGATTAATTATTTGGATTCATAAAGCCAGAAGACATGCACTTGCTTAAAGTAGAATAAACACCAAGCAGTCTCACTTGGATTTGCAGTGGCTTTGAAGTTGAGTTTGCTTTTGCAAAACTACCAGCATCATTTCCTCAGCTTGCTATCCCAGAGCCACTGCTGTGTTTTCCTGTTACCCTTTAGGAGACATCCCCACCCTGTGTGCCATGTAAAGGAGACAACATACTTCCTTGTTTCCTTTTATTGGTAAACCTTTCTCATATCTCTAGACAGCAAGACCTGAAGTTCTTCAGTGCTCCAGCAAGCATGGCTAGTAGGCAACCTACGGGAAGCTTTGCTGAAGTGGAAGAGTGTTTTTGAGAGTATTACAAAGAGAATTTTACAAAATTTGATATGACAGTGAAAAATAGCATCTCTCCATTAGTACTTCTACCCTGATAGCAAAATAACATCATTCTAGACTACACCCACAGTTTCAGCTTTCAATATGACTATGCCTAATTATACTGCAGGGGTTATCAGCTGCAGAGCTGGATGTCAGGTTGGGGACAATGGGAGCTGGAGGCTTCTGTAAAGATATGGCACAGGGTTTGCAGTGGGAAGACAGCTGCCTGCTGAAAATACACAGGCTTATCCCTCTGGAGGTTTATCTAAATGACCAAGGTGTATGGGGTGGCTTTTTCCTGTCAGGACTTGATGTGCAGTAAGGAAAGGAGGCACGAAATCAAAAATCTTACATTAGAGCTTCTTAAAACATGAACCATGTTTTATTATATTTGTGTGGAAGATAGATGAGGATCATATCATATATGTGATCCATCATAATAGAATATATTTAGAACTGGTAAATTTATGCTATTCCTAATGTGATGGACTTCTGAGGAGGAGGTAAAATCACTGCAGGTTGCATTGGCTTGGGCTGGGCTCCGCAGGAGCACATCTGTTACCCTCTTGTCTCAAAGCTCTGGCTATAACCATCCTGCCCTTGCACAAGAGCCTTTTCTAGATGGGCAGTTCTCCCTGCTGCCATGGATACTCTGCTCCTGGCCAAGCAGTGACACAGCTCTCTGTCTTGTGGCCTCACAGCAGATCCTGTGAGAAAGGACCTACTGACAAGAGTCTCCCCCTCAGGCCTCATGATGTGCTCTTGCCTGCCTGGGTGCTCTCTCTTCTCACCAGCTGCCCTGGGATTGGCATCCCTCTTCCCTGATATGGTTTCAAAAGAAGACAGCCTCATGAAGTATTGCTTAGGCACACCTGTGAGATCTGGAGTTTTGGCACCTTGTGGGCCTCTGTCTGAATTGCAGATCTTTTACAGGAGGAGCTGCTGGACTTCTGCAGCTTAGGAGCCCCCAACCCTGTTCCAGTGGATGTGTTTTAGCGCCCAGTAAAGGCTGCAATCCACAGCAGAGGTGTTGAATTATTTTTGGATCCCCCTGCCCCCAGGCCAGGCAGAGCAGAGAACCAAAGCATTTGAATGCTCGTTATGCCTTACAGGCCTAAGTTTCTGTGTGATTGCAATTTCAGGGAATTTGGTTACAGTACTCGCATTGGGAAGCATCTAGTCAGGATGAATTAATTTGTGTCATGATCAGGAAACAGGACAAACCCAATTATCCTGGTGGTTGGGATCATTGCTGAGACAGGGAAGTGCTAAGTGCTAAGTTGGGATACATCTAGATCATCTCAGAAAAAAAAAAAAGTCCAATCCTGTTGCTTGGAACTTTTTTTTGCATAGGAAATAACATAGGTAAAAATCATATTCTCTGACAATCCCAAAGCTACCTAAACAAATCCCACATTCCCTGGAGATATCAGCACATGAGCAACATATACCAGATAAGCATTTAAAAAGGGAGGGCTTTCGGCATCACGTTTTAAAATGGACCCATCTCCTCTCACTTGTCTTCTCCAGATCTGACTTTGAAATTTACAGCACATTGTGAACTTGTAATCATCTCAGAGATAATAAAGTATCTCAGCTCTAAAGGGAAGGTGAAATTCCATCACTTTTTGTAATGCAAATATTTTGAAATAGGGAAGACATTCCTTCTTAGCCTTTCAAAGCAGATCATGACATGTAATTACAGTAATTTTACTGCAGAGCTACAAATACAAGCCTAAGGAAGGCATGTGGGCAGTCCTGCATGGCTAACAAAGGATGAAAAATTTGTAGATCCTCAACTTCCAAACCCAGGATCAGCTCCAGCCTTGGATACAGCAGCAACTGTCAGATACATGACAAAAAAGACTTCAAATTATCATTGTCTTCCTAGTGACAGTAGTTCGTAATTTTTTTTTTCTCAGAAGGTTATCCACTGTATAATTACCCACCTCCCATCCAGTTAGGAAATTCTGCCCTGTTCTTCATCTGAATCTGCCTGGAACCATCTTTCAGGCACCTTTTGTGAGTAGTCCAAGAGATTCACCTGGTTTCAGATTTCTGTATGCAAGTATCTATACTCAGAGCTTGAGCTACATCTCAGCTTTTTGTCAGTGAGCTGAATAAGCTGAGCTGCTTAAGTTTCAAATAATGACTTATTTTCCAGTCTGTGGAGATACTTGTAACCTTCTTTTGAACTCTCTCCCCCTCCCTGTCCTCATTATTTCTCTGTATTTTCTGAGGTGTGGATGAATAGCCATAAAAAGTCAGAGCAAAGGTGTCTCTAGCCTAGTGTCCTGCCGTCCCACATGTGACACAAAGAAGGTGCTGCTTTCTTCTGCTACCTGGTCTAGCATTCAAGTGGTATGAAGTTCATTGTGCTACACACATGTGCTCTTAGACTGAACTGGGATCGCTTCCCATCTTCTTCTTGACATTCCTGGTTTTATGGATCCAGGGATCACCTTACCATATTTTTTGCCCTTGCAGGGCCTCAGAAGCTCATGTTGGCCCACTGCCTGTGGCCCAATGCCTGTGAATGTTTTATAAGTCCTCCATGGTGCTGCACCTTTCCAAGACTTGCTCTAGCAGACAAAACACGCAGTGTGATGGAGTACACGTCCTTCAACCTAGCCTGTTGTCCTTGACTCCCAAGTCCTGATCTGGAAGGCCACCATATGTTGTCTCCTGAACTAGGATGTCAGTTTTTTCCCAGAACAAAACAGTCTGCACTCCCACCTTCCAAGTTAAAAAGTACAGAAGGAGAGATATTAATATTTGACTTCAGACCACTTCCAAGGCTACCTGCTTTTCACTTTCCATTTGGAGAGTAAGCCTTGCCTGCTTTCCAGAGATTTTAGTCCAATGTACTCTAGCCTACTGGAACATACTTGCAGGAATGTGACCTGAAAGCTTTCAGTGATAGAGGAGTTCTAAAAGGTATGAGAGCTACTTATATTAAATAAAATATAATTAAGTATAGAGTCGGCTCTTGGGGTTTTTGAGACCATCTGCAGAGAAGGCTTAAAATCGAAACCCAGCATTGACTGTCTGTAAAAGAAAACTGAGATTCCCTTATACTACTGTGATCACTCTGGGTGTTAGGGCATTAAAAGTTACAGCAACATTGTAGAGGAAGGAAAGAGTTGGCAGTACTGTGACCACATTTAATTCCTAGGACCTCTAAATGAACATGAGAAATCACATACACATCTGCAGCTGTAGGTGCTTCCACAGCACCACCCATTCACTCTGCTAGGCACAGACACCTACACTCTCCTCGCAGCTCCCTGCCCCATTCCTGCTCTCCTTCATGCATTCTCAGCCCTGCATTCTGTGTCTGCTCTTCAGCATCACAGGCACAGGCAGACAGACAGACACATTCCAGCTGCCTTTATCCACATGCAAGACCTATGCCCTCACCCACATGTACATATTCCAGTCAGTGCATACACACCAGGCCCTGCACTTGCACATGGCATCACTTAGAATTTTATCCTGGAGACAGCACAAAACACAGAGGGTCCCTGTTGTCCTGGCCTTCAAGGTGTCTGAGTCCTTTTGAGGGGAACTTGAGCAAAATACCTTTTGCAGTTTGCTGGGGTTTACGAGCCACCAGTGAGGTGAGTATAGGTCTGAGCTGCTCTTTCCCAAACTGAGTGGTTGTGATGGATTATATTTATACCTCCACTGTTCCAGCTTTCACAAACATCCCACACATCTCTTATATTAGAAGGCTTCAACCTAATATTTTTTTGAGCTGGGCATATGGGACCATGATTATATCATCTTTATTTGTTTTTCTCCATTCACTCTCACTCCTTCATTCTTCTCTCTCCCTGTCATTATCGTTTAAGGATCCACTAAAATATTACACAGTGGTTTTTACTCCTTACTCTCTGTTTTCCCCCCATGTTGGCAGATGCTTACCCCAATTCTGAAGTGATCTATGTGTGGACTAACAGCACCACAACGTCAGTGGTGGTGGCCGAAGATGGCTCACGACTTAACCAGTACCACCTGATGGGACAAACCGTGGGGACGGAGAACATCAGTACCAGTACAGGTAGGGGGAATATTTCCATCCCACGGTTGCTGATGGCTGGAGCAGGAGGGGAGATTCACAGGCTCTGGTTATTTTGCAGTAAGCTAGGGAAGCACCTGTGGGATGTGGAACGCTGGGGAGATCCTGTGCAGGTTCATGGCCACTTAGCTGAGGCATTTAATCACCGAGAGGGTTATGTGCTGGCTCTCAGGTACATCGTAAGGCTGTGCCTGAAGATACATCCAAGTTCCTGGTATTTACAGGCGTGCCACGCAGTTTCTTGGCGATCGCCCTCGCTGAGGCTGCCAGCGCTGTTGCTGCCTTATTTCCTCGTGGGAGGAACCACCCTGGGAGGCAAACACCACCCACGCATTTGATCCCTTTCAATCATCGCTTTAAAATGATTGCTTGATGAAAGCGC
This sequence comes from Notiomystis cincta, assembly GCA_013398075.1. Classification (NCBI taxonomy): domain Eukaryota; kingdom Metazoa; phylum Chordata; class Aves; order Passeriformes; family Notiomystidae; genus Notiomystis; species Notiomystis cincta. Next base: position 43,507 of record VZRX01007743.1, read on the forward strand.
GTGGGGGGGAAGGGACCGGGGGGCCGGGGGGCTGTGGCTCTGCGGCGTGTCCGGGGCACCACGTGGCTGCAGAGGAGGTGCAAGCCCGAGGATTCCCGTTCCCTCTCGGGCTGCAAGCGGAGGCGCCAGATGTGGCAGCATTAGGGAGGCAAAGAAGCTTTAATCCCCGGCCGGGCATCCACGTGAGCCGTGCCCCCCTGCTTCTTGAGGCTCCCACGCAAGGGCAGCCCTGGGTGTGCTTTGGTGGGGGGGACTCCCGCGGGGGTCGAGGCAGGGACAAGGGATCACGTGCCCTCAGGAGGACGGGAGCTTAACCAGGTTACACAATGCACTCCACTGGAGAGCATTAGTGGCATCCGGCGAGGGGAGGGGGAAGAGGTGGAAATGAAACAGCCTGCCATGGAGAAAACGGGGATTTCCACTGCTGGTGGTCGCAAAGGGCTTGGGTTGGGGACCGCGGCAACCTGCCTGGGAGCAATTCCTGCAGGCTAAGCACAACAGAGTCTGCCGGTGATACAGTGTGTCCCTGGTGAAAAATGATGGGCAGAGTTGCAGAGGGCGGCAAAGTATAGATTAAATCAGGAACCTTCTGCTATCTGTATGAAATTTAGGAGACATGAAAACACGTACATGTATACTTGCACACTAACTCTGCTGGACTGAAACATAAAGATGCATAAAGCTTTGTGCTCCAACTGGCAAATAAAGAGGGGACATCTGAGCTGGCTGTTTGTGCTCCAGAAAGGACACAAAGTGAGGGAAGGCTTGCCTTGGGCAGCCACTAAATTTGACTGCCATCTCCGTCCTATAGCCATTCACCCCCTCCCTTGCCCATTTCAGGAGACACAAAGCTGATGCTACTAAAGCAAAGATTCATAAAGTCAAGAGAAACATATGAACAGAGTGGTCACTTTTGCAGAAAAAAAAATGAGTACACTATCTCCCATGAAAGAGTAAAGACAGTTTTTTCCTTACCAGTTCACCATCATAGCCGCGTTGTTTTCTGCAATGAATGGCAGCTCCCCTCTCGCCTTCATTGTTGCCAAGAAAAAGATCCAAAGGATGTACTGGAGCATCTCCTACAACCTCGTCCTGCTCCTCAGAGCAAGAAAACCATCCAGCCCAGGCAGTGAGTGCTCCAGCGTGTCAGCTCCAGGCCACTTCCAGTTTGCCGCTTTGCCCGTGAAAGCTTCTTGTACTCCTCAGCCCAAGGAAACACTTCAGACAAATCCCAAAGTTTCTGCACAGTAAACACCTCCCTCACGTATTTAAGATTTATGCTAATAAATGCTGTGTTTCCAACGTCAAGATTTTATATTAATGTCCTGGGTTACATCTGGGCTGGCTGGATTCTGATTGCAGGGTGGATCACAAAGAGCAGGACACAGATTGTAACCGGGGATTAGCAAAATACAAAAATCCGATTTTGCACAGGGAAAGCATCAGTCAACGATGGATTTTCTGGACTTCATCAAGCTCGTAGGGGGCCAGTAATCAGCATTACTTAGGAATGGCCATCGAAGGCATTTCTTCCTTCTATTGAATTGTTGAACGTGAAAAAGAAAAACCAAATAGCCATTGCATAATCCAAGTGCTTGGATCTTTTGTGGCTTTTATGACACACAAGTCAAACTACACAGCCCTTGCAGTTGCGTAGACAAAATGTTTGTGTATGTCATAGGTCATTTATACTTTTCTTTCTAGCAGACTTTTTTGTTAAATGGAAGTGGCAGACCTGTACCAGTTCCTTGGGATTCTGCTGATTTTGTAGGCAAGCTGCCGTTTGGCTGGCTTTTCAGAAAAAATACCCTGGCATTCCTAATTCTCCAACCAATCTTGAAATTAGCCATGGCACAGAAAACAGCTCTGTCATGTGCCACCTGTTTGGTTTTTTGGCTGTTTTTTTTTGTTTGTTTGTGGTTTCTTTGTTTGGTTTGGTTTGGTTTGGTTTTTTTTTCTGCTAACATCCCCAAATGTTACTCACCTGAAAGAAAGACATTTGACTACTCACACTGCTTCCAACAGAACCGATATCTTTTATATCCTGGTGGTAAAAGTGCTGAAAAAAATCAGATATTATATTTGAGTCCAAGTGGATCTTGCTGCTTTCCACAAATGGTTGCCTAATTCTGTTCCCCATACCCAGAATCTCTCATAGCTAACTTAGGATCTGCAATGGCACAAAATAAAACATAAACCCACTCCTTTATATGCTGCCAGCTGGAGCCTGAGCTCTGTAATATCCAAAGCCTAAACAATAAAAGAATCATTCATCTCTTCATTTTGAACCAAGTAATTCTGATTTTTTTCTTGAGATGAATCTTTCCCCAGTATACTATAAAAGGGAACATGCATTTTTTATGGGCCAAAATATTCTGGGTGTCAGCATAGTCAGGGAGGTGTCTAATGTGCCTAATGCCAGGATCCAGCCAGAACAGCCACTGATAGAACTGAATCCAGGTATATCCAGTAAACAAACAAGCCTGGGGGCTGGTCTAGCCTCCTTAAAGTACTCAATTGAATCTCATCATAATGGCAGTGGAATAATGTGTGTAAGATCCTGGAAAATCTGTAAGTGTGATCTCCAGAACTCCATCAACGAGATACCAAAGAAATACTGTAGCAGCTTTTAAAGCATAAAAAGCTCCTTAAGACCTGCAGCAGCACAGTAGCACGGCTGCAGGAAGAAGTGCAGCCATTTCTGCTCTAGGGCTTTTCATTAGTACTAGATTTGTTTTTGTTTACTAAAAATAATTTGTTTTCTGCAGTGATGAGTGGACTCCATCAGGAACAGGATTCTCTTTTAAGTGCTACATAAACCTATAACAAAAATTAGCTCTTACTCGAGAAAGCTTATGGTCTAAGGATAAACAGTGGCCTTACAGAAGTAAAAGGGGGCTTTGCCACTCCAACAGAGCCAGTATCTTGTTCTGTAAACAAAAGGCCAACTCAGGCAGCTTTTAGCTTTACTTTAAGCAGTGGTCCCAGGGCATTAAAAACCAAGCTGTGGGGTTTTCTTAAGCCCTAAGTCTACTGGAGGAAGTGTTCCTAGTATAGGCATCTTTAAAAGGGACAGCATGGGAGATCAACGAATATATCATCCGGGAGAAGAGCAAGTAAAAAATCAAGGTGCTGTGATTATTTCAGTGGAGACAAGAGTTTTGATAGGTTAAGGAAAATGGTAAGGTAAAAATCAGCTGTGGAGGGCTATCAGAATGTAGGCACTCATTTTCTGTGTTTTAAAAATGAAAAAAACCCAGGGTCCTGTTGCTCTTCTGAAGCTGTGTAGATTATTTTTTTATTCCAGCTCTGAGAGCATCCTGTCAAAATCGATAATGCACATTGTCACTCTGTAGCAAGCAGGGAAACTGTGACTTAAACACATCCCAGTGCAGTAGCAACTGAGAAACAGATTACAGGCAGGCAGACCCTGCTGCAAATACTCCTAAATAAAGAGCAAGTGGGGTTCCTCCTGAGACCACTGCATGTTCAGCCTTCCCGGTTCAAAATTACACTAAATGAAAGGGAATTAGGCTTTGCTTTGCAGGGGTTTTCTCCCCAGTTTCACAGCATTCCGTGTTCATTTCCACATCACTCTTCAGGGAACAGTTTCACCAGAAAATCAGACTCCAGAGAAGGATTGAGGCAGGATGTCAGTTAAGGTATTTCTGTGTTGTTTCACTTTCTGTCTGAAATCCTCAGCATGAACAAGGTCTGTAAACGTGATGCAGAATAGCAGAGCTCCTGTAGCACAGTGTATCAGTGCAGCTGTACCTGCAAAATCCCTTTCACTGTAAACCTGTTCTCTGCTAATTAGCCATATTGTTGCTTAGAAGTAATCTGCCAAATCTAATAGCTTAATAATGCTGGCCACAGCTCAGCTCAGGCTGTTCACTCAAGGCAGAATCAGTCTGTTGGGTATTTTCCTTTTGTGGATGTTCTGTAGAGACTAACAGTCAAATCTTGCAACAGAGATTATAGCTGTAGTTGTTTTGCTCTAGAAGGACAATATATATTTCAAAACAGGCATTACTCTGATTCATCAGTACCCAACAGAAGGATGCATACTTTTAAATTACTCTGATATCAGTGAAGAACTGTTAGGGCTTGAAGGGATGGATTGGTTTTTATTCTTACATTTTGTTTTTACTGTTATTATTCCTAGGCAAATAGAAGCATGCTTTTAGCTAGCAAGATTTTGGATTTGGGGAGCAGTTACCATCATGAATAACCTTCAGTAATAACTACATGGTTTTCCAGAAATACTCTGAAAGAACCAGGGAGCAGTTACCATCAGGAATAGCCCTCAGTAACAACTATATGGTTTTCCAGGAACAATCTGAAAGAACTGGTGAAGGTTTGATTTTTCTTGAAACATTAGGGAAGGTGACAGCTGGTCTGTTGATTTTTGAGTGCATTTATTCAGGCTTTTACTGAAATTCAGAGGAGCCAATAAACGGCATATTAAGGCAATGCTGTGAATTTGGCATACAAAAAAGAAATAGAATTTAGCACTGCTGTGACAGCTTCTAGGAAACTCTACATGCAGGCAGTACAATATTCATTGCACAGGTGAATAAGACAGGACACAATATCTATCCAGAAACAGATAATTTTTTGAAGGGCTAAAGTGTACCAAATTCTAGGAACACTGCATGCACTAGAGGGATTTTTTTTTTCCTGGAACAGCCATCTGAAGTGGTTGGGTACTCAGATCAATAAGACATCCCAGGATTCATATGTGAAGTGGCAGTTCTTGCAGAAAATGCTGGGCCTGGAATCCCTAAAGTGTGGTGCAGAAGGAGTATCTGGACCCATTTTCATTCTTGAAAACTGATGGCTTGGTCATAATAGTTTCTCTAATGAGGTTAAGTCTTGGAGCTAAATCAGGTTTCTAAGAGTAGAGGGCCTTAATTGTTGCTATGCTACAAGAGTTTGTAGGACTGAGTCAAAACCAGACAGTGTTGAGGCAGTGCCAGCAAACCAGACTTTTTAAGCCTATGAACATCACAACATTCCACATGCACAGGAGGACTGCAGCTTTTCAGTGTAGTAGGAATAGCAGTCATTGTCTTCTGCTTTGGAGGCTGGATAGGAAGACTATGAGGATCTAGCAGCACCTCTGTCTCAAGTACTGGTTTTCCACAGCACAGAAATCTAGACATTTTTCATTAAATTAAGAATGGCTGAGTGGTATCCTCAAATGGGGGATTGGAGCTTGCCTCGTTCAGTCCCTAAATCAGTGAGCCTTCCTTATTTTACTCACATGCACACTTTTCTTCTTCTAGGTGAATATACTATTATGACAGCCCATTTTCATCTGAAAAGAAAAATTGGTTATTTTGTCATCCAAACATACCTTCCTTGCATTATGACTGTGATCTTATCACAAGTGTCATTTTGGCTAAACAGAGAATCTGTCCCTGCTAGAACTGTCTTTGGTGAGTATCCCACTTTCTCCTAGAACACGGGTAGGATCTTTGTGGCTTGTGGGAGTGACTTGCTGTTAAAAACCACAGTTCAATACTGTTTATTTCTGCTTGAGATGTTGTAAATGTTTTCTCATTCTCTTCCAGTTTAAACTCAAAATCAATTTAAAATCCCTGTCTGGGCTGTTTCTGTAAGGTTATGACAGAAATTGATCAATCAATTATGTGAAAGTTAAGGACAGAAAATAGAAGAATCAGATTAGTGGGATTTGTGTTGGTTTTTTTCCACTAGCATGGATACTGGATGGTTTAGAAAAAAAGCCATATGGATTATCATATTTAATGTATACCCTAGCTAAGCATTTGAAGCAGATATCACTTCAAGACATTTTGTTTATCTTTGTTGTAGGATGTTTATCTGGAAAAACCATGTAGAGGTTAATTAGTGACAATTATCTATATTACCATCAAACAAATTAATATGACTTTGCATTTAGAAAATGTATATTTACTGAAGAAATTGTTATGGAAAAAACCTTTGGGGTGTCATTAAATTACTTGGTTTATCACTAGAAGATTGCAGAAAATAAGTACTTTACTGAAAGGTTGATGAAATACAAAATTTTTACTGGATGAAAAACAAGGGGAGTGGGAACAGCTTATTAAGTAAAACTTTGTTCACCTATTTTAAAGGAGTCACTCTTCTGTACCAGCTCCTGAAGTCAGTTGGCAGCTTTGTTCAAAAATCAGCTCAGCAAGTTGTGTAGAGAGAATCTAGGTAGTAGCATCACTTTGCTGACTGATTCTAGGTTTACAAAGCTGTAACTGAGAGTCTTGGGGAAATCTTCCCACAGATGAAAGCAGTGGTTGTTTTGTCATTTACTGTCATATGGGAAAGGAGGAGCTACAGTCAAGGAAACCACTAACAGTCAACAATTTAAAACATGCAATCTCTGTGTAGGAAAACAAAATAAGTAATCCCATTTCATTCTGACAGTTATAAACCCCGGGCTTGTGTTATCCTAAAAATCCTTATTTTAATATACTACAGCTAGAACTAACCAGAACTCCATAGAATAAAACATCTGAGCATGAAGGCTTTATTTTTTTCTTATTCTTTCAAACTGTGATATGCAAACACTGATTGACTTCATGTGGCCTTCTCAGGTATCCTGCTGAATTGGGACCTGCTCATAACTCACTCAGGATCCCATAAGGGTTAACAACCTGATCTCTGACTCCTCTATTTTTTTCTTTGCAGGAGTAACAACAGTCCTCACCATGACCACCTTAAGTATCAGTGCCCGTAACTCTTTGCCAAAAGTGGCCTATGCTACTGCAATGGACTGGTTTATAGCTGTTTGCTATGCCTTTGTATTTTCGGCATTGATTGAATTTGCAACAGTCAACTATTTCACCAAGAGGAGTTGGGCATGGGATGGCAAAAAAGCCCAGGAAGCTGCAAAAATCAAGGTGCTTAAGTTTTTTAAATACCTAAATTAAAAAGCAGGCGTTCAGCATAGTTTAAATAACTGAAAGGTAAATTTTCAGCTTCTTTGTGAAAAAGGTATTTAATTACCTGGTGACATAGTTTTACCTTCCTGTAGAGGAAAATTTGCAAGGAAATACGGTGCCTTCCCTTCACAGAGATAGATTATCAGTCTCTGTCATCTGCATGAAGAGGACTGTTTGCAGAAGCACATTGGGCATTGAGTACATGGGACATGGGATTTCAGTGATCAAGACTTCTGAGAATAGCAGGTGTACACCATGAAGCATATCTCTGAGAGCACTCCCTCTGTGCTCTCCTAAAGAAATAACAAAGCTCACACTGAGCTCTGTGAGTCAGGGTCTCAGTAAAAAAGGGCCCAAAGACTGGTTCTGTGAAAACTCAAAGTTTGAGTTTCATGCTGAAATGAAAACTCTTGGGATGGGAGTGACTCTTAATAAATCACCTCCTAGAGAGAGCTTGTACCCACAGGCCTCCCAAAAGAACCTTATAAAGAGGGCAAGCTGGCAGGGACAATGAGCCCTTCCCCACACTCTCTGCAGCAGCTGGGGAAATGAGGTTCACATCCTGTCAGCTGTCCAAGGGGCAGCACCCTCTGCAGATGCAAGACCACATCTTACTGACAAAAGAAGCTGCTAATTAATGCACATGACAGGTGGGATGTGGGTCCAGCCAGTGAGTCTCAGCTTTCTCCCATCAGGGAAAGCTGCACTTGAGTAAGGGCTACAAAATCAAGGCAGATCCATCTGTTTGACAGTCAGTCAGAATGGCCAACAGGAATTTACTGGTGTGCTTGATTATGGTGCTCAGCTTTTTGGGTCAGTATCTTGAGAATGTTTCCACCTTCTGTTCTCGTGGTATGACATTTTGTTCTTTACTGCAGAAAAAAGAGCGCAACTTGCTGGGAAATAAACCAACTAATACCTACAGCACTGGGAAGATGACTCCTGCACCTAACATGCCAAAGGACTCAGCCCCATCTGTCATCTCAAATGCTACATCTGCTCCAGTGAAGCCTGCAGAAGAAAAGCCTGCTGAAAGCAAAAAGACTTACAACAGCATCAGTAAGATTGACAAAATGTCCCGGATAATTTTTCCAGTGCTCTTTGGAACTTTTAACTTAGTTTACTGGGCCACATATTTGAATAGGGAGCCTGTTATTAAAGGTGCCAATTCTCCAAAATAAACTGAAGTACTCTGGAGCCACATGTGAGCCATACTTACAAAGCAGATGCTACCAAGGAAAATTTGAGATCCAGATGACTTTCTACGTTTGGGCAATATTCTTCAGGAAGTTTTTTGCATGTTTAATAATATGTACAAATAATATTGCCTTGATTGTTTCTACATGTAACCTCAGATGTTTTGGAGACGATTATATTACTTACAGCAACGGATCTTTATAAAAGATCAGAAGACATTGAACATGGCTTCTTTGCTGCTGAGTATCTTGCATTGATAGTTTACAAATAAAATAAGTTATATTTTTTAACTGTTCAAGTGTACTACATATCGTGGTTTTTATACTTCAGATGTACAGTCATACAAATATGGGCTTAACCTATATTTTACAGAAGAGCTCCACTATTGTCATCTGATAAGTTACTGAGTAACGCCAGTTGTAAATGTGCCAAATTATTAAGTGTAGGGCTATGTTTGAGCACCTTTACTAGTTACAGGTAGTGCATTACTCCACAGACAAAACTGCTCAGCCCAATTTTCACTGGAAGTTTAATACAATGCAGTAAATCCAATTGGGACTATGATGATTTTCACTGCTTGAAACTCCAGCTTGCAGTGAAATAACATAGGGAGCAGGATGCTACTTGTGTAAATAAAGATGATGGAATCTTGCCCTTAAATGAAAATACAAACTTTGTTTGGATTTTGCATTCCAAGGAATTCTCTCTAATGATTCTCAGTATTTATTCCAAAAAATTAAGAATTATATTGCATGAAATTAACATAGATTAGGAACATAATAAAACTTCTATCAACAGCAGTAGACATTTTTATCAGGGTAAAGTAAATTATGTTTGGACATTTTTCCAAGAAGAAGATTGTGTTATATTAGCAGAGATTAACAGAAAAGAATTACAGTAATTTTGCAATAATTATTACTTGTTTCCCACTGCAAAAACCAATCAGCCAACACTAGGAAGTGTGATCAGAAAAAAAAAAAGATGTGCTTCATGACAGCAAGGTGTTTCAGTGACAATATTGACAGAAAGGTCTTTGTACTGTCCATCTGAAACTTTTCTATAAAACGCCTTGCTGCTGACAATGTGTTTTGCTTTCACAATGAATGAGAAAATGCAGTCTGAGTTTCCAGCTCTTTCCTCCTTGGCATCCTTTAATTGTTCCAGAAGCTTTTGTAATTAAATCTTAATGTTTAAATAAAAAATGCATTCAACATTTGATTGCAAAATGTCATTCTTGCACTGGTTATCCTTTTAGAAAGAGCGAAGAGCACACCACAGAAGCTGAAGAATTAACTGGAAAGCACACATGCACACCCTCGATCATGTGTGCACACTTGACATGTTCTCCCTGTTGCCCAGAAGAGGACATGTCTTGAGTGAAGACAGTGAATCAAGTTGTTGCAGAATTAGGTGTTATCTTGCTATGGAGCAACAATCCCACGATCTTTTGGGGACAGAGTGGAGAGTTCCTGCTTCACTTTGAGCTGAGGGTCTGTTCTGAGACTGGGGAGTTGTCTGGCTTCTTTTATGTCTTCTCTTCAACCCTTTCATTCCTAAACATTACCAAGAAAAAATCTCATACATCCATTGCTTTTTGAAGCTTTTTGTTTGATACTGTGGAACGAGAAATTCACAAATTCTTGAGGGCAATGGAGAAGCCATGGGACAGAGCAAGTGACTGAATGCTGTCAAATAAGAGCAAGGGAGGGGCAAACCCATCTATTCAGTGCTAGCCTGAGCCAAGGTGAGGATGTGAATCTCTATTTTCATGTAGGCTTCCTGTGTGTCTTTGAGCAGCCACACACCTCCTTGGTCATCATCCCCTTGGGGAATCCCTTTAGCCCTTCAGGGATCAAAAACCATGAAAAAGTGTAGTGCTTATTGGACAGCAAAATACAGAGTCCCTTGGCTATTTCTTCAAACTCAGAGAATTACATGATTGAGTTTTCATGAGTGAAAAACTCAGAGCTGTCTTTGAGTAGCATCTTCTCCAGGCCAGTTCTGGCATCTGCCCAGAGAGTTACTGTGCTTTGTTTTATCTACGTACACCCAAGTCTGACTTTTACTCTGTATGACATTATTTTCTGAGTCCATTGGGAGGACTTAGTGAAAGGATCTCTAAATCTAATCTATTTTACTTACATGGAAAGTCATCTTCAACAAATGTGGGTCTTGTGCAGGATGTGCTTCTGCATGAACACTGGTGGTGTTCCATAGTTGGAAAGATGCTTGAATAAGCCACTCCAGGCTGGAAATCTTAAATGCTATTGCCTCACATTACACACTACCTCACAATTTAAATCTCTCCACAGCCAGTGGAACTGTTTGTGTGGGAGATCACTCCTCACTGAGATGGTGTCTGAACTGTGGGAGATGAGCATTTTCCCTGTTTCCTGGCTCAACCAAAACACCTCAGCCTTGTCCTGTCCCAGGCTGGGCTGCTATCTGGATGTGTGTCAACCTCCTCTGGTATCCCCTGGAAACAGCTTGGGCTTTCAGGGATGGAGTGAGCTGTGTCACTGCCCCCAGCATGGGTTACCTGAGACCCTGCAGGACACAGCTACTTCACATCTTATTCATGGCCAAAGGGAGTAATAAATAGGAATTGCTTCTCATTAAGTTTTTCATGTATGCTTTCATGAAAAAAGAGTTGAGAAGTGAATTACAACAATTCAGCACTGTAGGGGAAGTGTGTGCAGGCTGCTGCCAAATTTCCTTACTTGCACCCATTAAGAATGAAAGAACAAAAATACAATGGAAAAGATTTTTAATTTCTGATATTTGAGCTGTGCCAGCTTACTTCAAGGATGAATTTAAGCAACAATGTATTTTCTAAAGCTGAACCCTCTTCTGTTATCTTGAGTTGTATTCTGCTTTTTTATAAATGGAATGTGCCCTCTGTGGAACAACTGAACATATTTGTACAAAACTGAGGAATGAATGCTTTTATGAAATAATCTCTTCTTTCAAAAATTCTTGTTCAACATCTAAGTTAAACTTTGAAGAAAAATGAATGAAACTGCTTTGCTCTTCATTTTATGCAGAGAAGATGAATGTAGCACTTGCACCACTATTTGTTTTTTAAATCTGGATATAAAGTGCTTAAAGTAATAATGATGTATTTCCCCTAATATCCTTGCTTCTGAGATTGGATTTGACACTGAAATGATAAAATTGCTTGAATTCTTTCTGAACTTTTATATGTTTTTATGTCACTACAAATACTTAAATATTGTTATTGCATGGTGACTCTCAGATGACATCCTCACTTTACTAATTTTACATCTTCCACTATGTTGTTATAGACATTTATCCAGTTTTGAGAAGACAGAAAGATGAGAAGTTAGATTTTATGAAGCCCAAAGGACTTCTGAAGGATCCTCCTAGGATTACCCCTAATTTAGACTCAAGTGTAAGTGTCCCCTTCTGTAATGCATTATTTCCTTTTCAGTGCCATCCTCAAAAGCAATTATCACTTCTCAGAGTCATAATGTCTTAAAAGCTGCTGCTTAAATTAGCCCTGGCTAAAAGCAAAATAAAAAGAAAGAATATTGATTGAAAATACCCACTAATTTCAGTTAGATGAATTTGAAGAGTTTTTGAGAAATCTTGATAGATTGCAATGGACTGGACCAACAATGATTGGCTGGATTTGCAGGTAGGAAAATTACTACACAGAGGGCAACCCCTCCCTTATAACTTATCACATATATGATAATAAATGTCAGAACCAGACACTCAAGGCACTTTTGGCCTCAGCAGATCCAGGCTCAATTCTTCATTCACTGCAGGCTGGTGTTTTTGATGTCCTCAGGACAACTGCTCAGGGGTGGTCTGGCCCCAGAGCAGCAGCCCTGCCTCTCCTGGATGCCCATGTTTCTGCCAGATGTCTACACAAGCTGCTGAAAAGCTGCAGCGTGGCAGCATCAGGAGGGATTCTCCCTATCCTGCCCATGAGCCAGAGAGTGAAGGGCCCTGTGCTGAAGGACAGAACTGAGGGCACAGAGAAATGGGACCTCAGAGGTTCAGCTTCCTACCTCAAGGCTCCAGCATGAGCAACAGAGACCTTTAGTCAGATAAACTGGCTCAAGCCTCATGGAAATCTCTAATAAGCCTTCAGCTGGAGGACTCCAGGAGCTATAGGTTCCTTCCTTGTCTCAGAGCAGCCCCAGTTCCCTTCTGTGCTTCTTGTGGTATATAGGTAGCACTGGGGTGCCAGGAAAACCACCACAAAAGGGCTCTCTTTCAACACTGTATCTCAAAGAAGTTCAGGTGCCCAAACTGTTCAGTGTTAGAGATCAGGCTCCCAGTTCTAGAAAGTGAGGAATTTGGTCTGTGAGTCCCATCCTGTTCCTTGGCATTTCCCCCCTCATTTATTCTAGCTAGCTCCCTGCTACTTTCAGAGACTCACACTTCCCCACTGCACAAGACATACCACAGAGGTATCCCTCAGGCTGAAAAGATAGTCACCTTCTGTGAAAATGCAATGAAAGGTAAGTTAAAATGTAGATGCATTTTCTCGTGCTGGAGAATATAAATATTTACTGTCATTACAGGGTATGATAAAATGTTCTTTTGTTAAAACATGTGCTGGATAATCATGACCCTTATCTGAATACACAGTTTGAAGAGGCTCAGCAAAGGCAGAGAGTGTGCTTTAAAGTAAAATAAAAGCATGTGAGTATGAAGAGGAGGAGTAGATATGATCAAGGCATGACGTCTAACGAAGAGTGGTGCTAAACTATCCCTTTAGCATTAATACACAGCTCACCGAGGACAAGAGAAAGAAAACCTTAAACATCACCTTTCCTTTTTTCTTACAGCCTGAGGTAGAGTCAATAATCAATGAACCATATTGCTCTGAACGAGCTTTGGGGACTTCTGACACTCTGCAAGGAAAGCGGGGACACTGTGAGGGTCTTTCTCGCGGTCCGACTGACTCGATGGCCACAGACGGCTCCGGTAACGGAGCACGGTCACGGCGCCGCGGTGACCGAGCGCTCCGCCGCCGGCTGGAGGCAGCCTTGGGTGCGGGACCCGGCCCGATCCCCCGCGCTTCCCGCCGCCGCCGCCAGAGGATCCCGCCACCGCGGCAGGATGCGCTGAGGGCGGGATGGCACTGGCGGGCGGGGAAGAGGCGGAGCGGCGCCCCACGGAGCCGCCGCTGCGGGGAAGCCACCGCCGGCCCCCTCCCCTCCCGCCCGGGGGTCCCCGCGGAGCAGGGCGGCCGGGAGCGGGGATGCAGAGCTGGACCTGCGCTCGCCTTTTCTCGTAGTAAATCGCCGCCGGCGTGTCCCTCCTCCGGGGCTTTCCGCTACCTGCCGTCTGGCTCACTCGTGCCGGCCCGCCGGGAGGGGGCCGAGGCCCGGCGGCCCCAGCCGTGCTCCCCCGGCCCGGGCCGCCGCAGCCTTCTCCCGTGCTGCAGCATCGCCCCCGCTGTTCGCGCTGCTGCGCTCCCGGGCAGGGGGGCCGCGCCGGGCTAAGCTTCTATTTAGTCAAATTGAGTGCGTATGTGAATACACACAATTTTTTTTTACGGCCAGCACAGGGGAAAACCCTCCTTGCATGACGGGCGCTTGCCGTCCTTGCTTTCCAAACGCGCGGGCACTGCCAGCCGGGACGTGGGAAGCGGGACCTCGGAGCCCTAAATGATGTTTGCATAAGCAGCAGCGGTCAGGAAACCTTCAAGCGCCTGCAGGCTGTCGCCGTGCGGCGGTGCCGGAGCCCTGTGCCACCGGGACTCACCGGGACTTTCTCGGGGGTGTGAGAGGCGGCGGCTTCCCTGTTCGCCCCGTCCTGCTCCGCCCGCCCCACAGCGCCGGTGTTCCCGCAAACTTCACACCAGCGGATCGGCGTGCTGCTTAACCGTCAGCATTCCTGGTGAAACCCAGGCAACCCCCGAGCTTTCGCCGTCCCTTCCCTTCCTCATTTTCTCAGGGCAGCAGGTGGCCTGGCTTCCACCCGCATTTCTCTGCTGGTGGCGGAAAAGAGCGCAAGCCTTGTAGCAATTGGTTATTAGCAATTCACGGTTATTGCAATTAGCCAAAGTAAACACGAAATAACTGCTGGATAATCTAGTAAAGAGGCGTTTAGGTTGAAAATAAAAACCCCAACAAAACCCAAAAGGTTGAAAGAAAACCCCTAAAGTGAATAACTGAGAGTTAATTGCCTGACTCACGACAGATTTTCCTTAAGCTGGATCGTTCCTTCAAAAATTAACTTCGGGAACAGAACTCCCTACAGCCAGCTCTTCTAGGCATCATGTAGGAGTTATTCTAAAAGCGAGATTGCATCTTCCAGTAGATTTTTTTTTTTTAATTAAACAATTAAAAACGACTCCCTCAGAACATGGAAGTTATGTCTAAGGGAGAAGGAATCAGGGATTTATACTCCCGAGATTTCTGATCACAGGAAAGCGGTGACTCGCTGTACCTCTGGCAGAATTTTTTGTTTTCAAATTACCATTATGTAAGTGAAATTTGGTCACTTCCCATTCTGAAAACAAAGGGGAATATTCCAATTACCCTGATGCCCAGTGCAAAGCTCCACACACCTGAAGAAAATTGAAGTCGCTAAAAATCACATCTGTGCTGTTCCTAGTGGAGTAGAAAGACAAAAGTTGTGCAAAACCAAACTATTTTTGCTCTGAATACACTTGACTGTTGTCTCATTTCTGAGTTCTCACAGCAGAAAAGCCTCATCTAATCTAAAGTCCAAAATATACACATAAATCCACGTAACCTGGTCTACAGGATCGTGTAGACCTTTTCTCCATGTATACATTTTTCTGGCATACCTTGTGCATATAAATGTGTATCCATGCATTCGTACAGTGCATGCAAACTTCTGCATACATCCACCTAGATACAGAGGCATACAGAAACACGCTGCGTTACGTTTGCCTATCTGTCCGTGTATGCAGCCACACCGATTACACGGACCTGCGCCTCTGTGTACATCGGGATGCCCGTCGCTCTGATCACCCCGAATCCAGCACCCGACCCCTCTCCCTCTGCTGAAGAGAGCACCTCCAGCCCCGGGCGGCGGGGTGGCTTTCGGCAAGTGATTGTGGGGTTTGGGCGTGAAGGCATCCCGCAAAACAGCAGGGGGATCCTTCCAGCGGCCGCCCTGTCCGGGGCACCGCGCTGGTGATGCCGGGGAGAAGTGCCGGCTGCCGGCTGACTGCGGCTGCCGGGTTTGCTGCTCCCCCTCTCTCGTGTGGCCACCAAGGGGGACGCGCCGCAGCTCCGTGCCCACTGAACACCTGTCAGCCCGCGGAGCCTGATTTATACCTGGCCTTGGCAGTCTCTCCGCTGGGGATTTCCCCCTCGTCCCACTTCTTCTGCTGCTTTTTTTTCTTTTCCCTCTCGCCTCCCCCCTCCCTTCTCGGAGCTTTGTGGAAGAGAGTGTTTTCTTCAGGGTATTAAGCTGAGAATATAGAGGAGGAGAGGCTCAGACCTTCACCTCACTGCCTCATTCTCCCTTCCATGTGAACATTCTGCAACGTTTCCTTCATCCTGCCGCACCTCTCACCTGGCCAGCGCGGTCCGGACCATGTCCGCTAAGCTCCTGCCGGTTTTCTTCCTCCTCTCAGTGTTCCACGCTTGGTAAGTCTGCGCTCCCCTCGCCTCCCTCCAGCCCCTCTCCTCTCTGCAGTGGGGCTGGAGGGCTGAAGTCCCGTTTGCTGGAGTTTGCACAATATTTGGCACCCAGGAAGAACAGCGGGCTCTCCCCCTCCTCCCGCGCCGTGCCGGGGCTCTATTCCCAAGCACGGCTTACTCCGCTCCTATCCCGGGACCCGCCTGGCTCCGCGGTGCGCCCGGGGCGGTGGCACCGCCGCTGTCCCTTCGCGACCCCGAGTGAAGCCGGCGGTCCCCGAGAGGGCCCTGTCCTCAGCCGGCCCGGCAGAAAGTTTCCCCCTCGGGCGGCTGCCGGCACCCGGTGGGACGGCGGCTGGAGCTGCCCGGGCTCCCCTCGCGGCCCCGGCTTCCCTCACGCCACCCCCGGGGGATCCGCGGGCGGGGCCGGCGTGAGGAGGGAGAGGGTGAGTCGCGGGATGCAGGAGCCCTCAGGGCCCGGGAGAGTCTCCCTGGCGGGGGTCCGGTAGCCACTGTTAGAGGCCAGAGGGGCACAGCCGGCAGTGTCAGCCCTGACCTTTTGGTCTTTGGTCCTTTTGGTTGTCCGGGGCTGTCGTACACCCTCACAGAACAACCCAAGCAAAGGGGTCAGCTCAGCTCCCCCCTGTAGGAACCACCACAAACCAGGCTACAGACATGCTCAGGGGCCTTCCCCTCTCCTCTTTGGCAGCCTGCCCCACACCGGAGTGGTGTCTATCTCCTAAATCCCCACAGGAACCAGAGGATGCTTCATGCCAGCTTCCACAGCCAGTGTGGGTCACACCTATTGCAGGAGATAAACCCTTTCCTGACAGCCTCTCAGTTTCCTAGACTTCCTCCCTTGCAGTTTATGCACAGTCTCTTCTCAGTCTCCTTACAGAATCAAAACTAGTGGCCCACAAAGAGTTGGGGGAAGGTGTGTAGCCTTTCTTCCTTCCCAGTTTGAGAATGGCTTGCCATCACCCTGTGGTGATTTCTCTGGATCGCAGGGATATGGTAGGAACTGTCAGTCGCCAGTAGGGTTACAGACGAAAAATGCAACCTCAAATGCCTTGAAGGAGCTTAACTGTGTAGAGGCAAGCACTGGAAGTGAAATAATAACTTCTTAAAGAAGAAAGCAAGAAAGCTTGAAAAATATGTGTCTAGTGTATTGGTCTGATCCACTGTGACACCTCTCCTACCTCCGGTCTTACTGTAGAAGACAGGTACCGATTTAAATGGTTTGCAGGTACTTTCTAGGAAGGAGGCTGCTAGAGTGAGGGGATCTAAAAGGTCTGCCAGTGCTTAGTTAGACTCTTGGTAGTGACTTGCTTTAAAGCAGCATCTCCCTGAAAGGGGAATCATGATACTACTTGAACTCAGTTCTCATTTCCAGGTGCAGTCTGAATACCTTTTATTAAAGTCATGGTGGCTGCAGCAGAAAAAGATGTATGATTTGTCCTTCTTTGCTATCAGCAGTTCAGCACCACTGCAGAGTTTCAGCTCGGAAATATCAACCATGCATGTTTGGAGATGATGTCTCCTTTGAGAATGGTTTTGTAACAGCACTATTAAAACACAGGTCTTGCCATGACTCTGGGAAAAAAGTTCTCCCAAAATCCTCTTAAGTGTTTTTAATGCACATTAAGTAAATTATAAAAAAAACCCCAGTCAAGTTTTTAGAAAATACAGCCCAATAACAGAGAAGTAGTGGTTGTCTATTCAAAATTTTGTCTTAAGTCTTCTCTACTTTTACAACTCAGTTATATGAGCTCTCTGTGGAAAATCCTCAGGGTCTAGGTTTAAAAACTATTTTTATATAGAAATTGTGCCTAGGGCAATTGCAAATTGTGAGGTCAGGTTAAGTAATTCATGGTTAATCCTCAGGGGCATATTGGCTGTAGAGTTTCAGTTTAAAGTTTCATTTAATTCTCAAATAGTAAATAATGGTCTTCGAGCAGTGTGAGGGTTGATGATGCTCTGTGATTAGATTTTTATATCTGTATCAGGTTTTTTTAATGTTCACATCGAGTGTCTATCAAGTCTTCTGGACATCTGAGGTATTTTAAAAGACACTAGTGTCATAATGGAGAAAAGGAGAGGGAGAGAAAGTTGCACTGATGTGTGTAGCACATCCCATAAACAAACAAGGCTGGTGCCTCTCATTCTCCATTGCTTTGCACCTCACGTAATTATTGACATTTATGTAAAAATGTTATACAATGATATCATTGTATATCATACCACCTGAGCAATTGCAGGTTGAAACAATACATGATTCCTGCCATAGGTTCTACCACTGAGGTTATCTTTTCTCCTAATAACTTCATCTCAATCTGTCACAGATTTGCTTCAGTGAGAGGCATCAAACAGGTTTGGTTTCTAAGATACCAAAAGATACATCTTCAAATCAACATTTTAAAGTCCGTGCACAAAAAGCTGCACAAATGAACTTAGTCTTGTGTGAAAATAGCTCTAGCTGTGATTTCTGGCCAAACTGTAGTTTTACCACATTTGTATTAATATACCCTTAAAAGAAACATAATCCACATATAAGGGAAAAAAGTTGCAACTCTCAATGTAGTACTGTTTTTAAAAAAAGTTATTAAAGCTGCAGGGAAATTCAGATTAATTTATGCAATGCATTTGTGTGCTTGTGATAATCCATCTCAAATTCAAGGAGTGAGTTCTTATTTCTAAGCCTTGTAATACTTTAAACTCTGAAATTCAGGCACTGAGAATATAATAATGTATTAATAGGATAAAATGATCAGGAAGCATTAACAGATCTGAATTTTTAATACTCTTATTAGCCTTTGTGCAAGAGATGAATCAGTTGTCTTGATGTATTAATAAAGTAATACTGCAGATGTTCACTCTTTGTAAAAGTATATTGTAAACTAGTCAGAATAGGTTCATTAAAATACAGGCTATAAAACACTAATCTGATAGCTGTATTATCTCCTAGAGTATAACTTTTTGAAAAGACTTCCAGAAGACAATTTCTAAACAGTTGTCAATCATGACCTGTCCACAGATACTCAACAATTGTTAATGGGAACATCCTGTTGCAAAACCAGCCTAAGGCTGAATAGATTCAAACCCAGAGGATAGACCTAAAACTTCTTCAGAAGAGCGTGGAGCTTTACCCAGAATGTCAGTTCATGTTTTAGTTACATGAAATAACATCTGTTTGTTTCATTTGTTTTGCAGTTCTAGAAAGGTTGAAGAGGATGAATATGAAGATGGAACAACTAACCAAAAATGGGTTTTAGCTCCAAAAACACAAGACACAGATGTGACTCTCATACTAAACAAGCTGTTGAGAGAGTATGACAAAAAGCTGCGCCCAGATATTGGAAGTAAGTACTTCTTTCTGCACAAGTAAGGAGAAGCTTCTCTGGGTGCAGAGAAGACATGTTACTGTATTCTAGAAGTGTGCACAAACATCTGGGAAAGTGAAGATAAAGTTTTTTTTGGCTAAAGTTAATTTCCAAGTCAGTATTTTAAAAATGCTAATTCTCATGAGGAAGTCTGGCAGTAGCTTAGGGTCCTAAAATCTGGTTTGTTTGTACAGAGTTTGTGTAAGGATATGGAAAGGCTAGTTCTTAAGTATTCAGCAGGTCTTTGGCAGAGGAAGGAACACACTTACCTCTTTTGTCATCCAGTCCATGCTGAAAATCTCACACTCTGAGGAGCAAACAAAACCTCAGCATATTAAAAACGAAAAGTAGGACACAGCAAGAGAAGAATGTGCACCTGTTCTCTTCAAAATATGATCCTGAAAGTTATGGTCCTTAATGCTGAGAAGAAGGCACTGGGATTTGCCTGTAGTATAGGGCAGCTCCACAGATGATCTTCAATAAACCAGCAGACATCTCCAAAAAAATCTTACAGAATCAAAGTGTCTTGTGGTCAGTACATCTACATATAAGTACAAAATTTTAATAAGAGCCAAGTAGCTACCTGCATATAACCATCTTGGGCTATTTTATTCTTTTAATTTGTATGAGGTTTCAAACCAGTTGTATTTTTTGTTTGTTTTTGTTTTGGTTTGGTTTCTTGTGTGTTTGTTTTGTTTTTGTTGGTTTTTTTTTTTGTTTTGGTTTTTTTTTTAGTGCTCTACCTTTTGTAGTTATGCCCTTTTTTCCTGGTTTGCATCCCTAGAGCATAATGGCTGTAGCAGAACTGCTGCTCAGTTTGTTCTCAGCAAGTGTGTATGACAGAAATCAGAGAGAATTTGCCATTTATATATACTGTACCTCGCATGTGCTTCAGAATGAACTGAGAATGGGGACTACTCAAAACAATCACCTAATATATTTGCTTTTCCTAAATATTTGCAGGGGTAGAGGGAGAATTCCTACCATCAGTTACAAGCAAAACTATTGTTTAATAATGGCATGTGTATTGATACACTATCTAGGTGATCCTTTTGGATCAGTTTAGAGGGAAGTAAGATCTATCTGTATGTATTCATCATTACAATTATTAGTGTCTCAGAGCTACACAATAATGCAACAGTTGCAGAAAAAAACCCTATCCTGTGGTATGAAAGAAAGTGGTTCTTTTTCATAGCTATTCCTTTGATTTTCAGTAGTATTTACAAAGATCTTATTTGATAGATGTGTCTCTTTTTATCACAGAGTGACATTTAGCTGTCTTTAATATCTGATGGAGAGGTGCTTTAATGCACTTTCCCACCCATGTCAACATCTGGAAGACAGTCTCAGACAAATTTTTTTACTTTGCACGCTGTGTCCTCAGATCTCTGACTAAGGCAGAGTGAATTACATTATGCTTATGTGGGGCAAAGTAATCACTCAAAGTCCCCATGTCAGTTGCCATAAAATCAGTAGAGGTCAGACACATCTTACAGCACTGGGAAGTCATTGTTACCAAAGTAATTCCTTTTGTCTCTCCACAACATTTCGTAAATCCTGTTTTAGAGAAAGGAGTCAAATTACACAGCTCCTCATATATCAAACAGATTTTACAGTTCTCAACTACATCTACTTCTATCAAGCATCTTGGTCCTAGGCCATTTTTCTCTTTGATAGCAATCTGGCTGTTTCAGAACTTGAGCTGAGTGTTGTTCAAATGCTACAGAAGTTAGTTCATCTCTGCTTCCTCCCCTGGTCCCTCTTTGCACCTCTCCTACCTTTGATGCAGATAAATAACACTGCCCTTTTGAAGTTGAGGAGCTGTTGCGTTTGGCAAGGAGAACACAAGGGGAATGCTGGAGCATCAGGCATTACATATAATTCCCTGAATTGCTGGCTGGTGCCTCACACACAAGCACATCTTCCTTTCCATCCAGGAGACTTATCCTTCAAACAGGGTGGTTGACATGTCCTGGTAACAGAACTGTCTTGCTGCCCTGGAGGCCTCAGTATTGATAAAAATACTTTAAAGCATAATACATACCAGCTAGAGCACCAGGAGTAAAAGATAGTGAATCAGGTAATACAATAAGAAAATGCATGGTTTGGAAATTAGAAGGAAGCATGGAGTGAACCAGTAGAAGAAGTGGGAAGTAATTCTCAGAATGAAGCAAAAGTTAAGCCAATACTGAGGGTTAAATCCAGGACTAATACACAGTTACCTACTCACTGAGGCCTTTACATTTGCATGGTGCTGCTGGGTAGCAAATTGTCTGATCCACAGGACAGGCACACTCACCATTTCATGCTACACTACTCTTTACTCAGTCTTTCCATCCTTTATTGCAAATCCACTATTTCTAACAGTGTGTAGCTTTAGCAATGGTACTGAGGGAATGATCTTTGCTCTGGATCCAGTCAGAAGGGCCTAGGAAATACTTTGCACCTTCAAAGGTTAGGATTGCCAGTTTTAGATCACTTGGGAAGACATTTCTGCAACAAAAAACCATGGAGAGTAGGCTAAAACTGTGCTGAATAAAACACATCAAAGTGCCCACTGGCACAGGCACACAGGCAGTGACTTCTCTGTGATTGTTAATCTTTCTCAGGGTAATTGATACTTTGGCTAGCTCAGGTATGTGTGGTTCCTACCTGGTATGGACATATCATGAGTGCCCTTTTGCCATACTATGGGCACTGATGCCATCAGCAATCACATCTCCAGGCCAGCAGTGCAGCCATCAGTGAATGAACTGTGAACACTTTGCTACCCTCTTTCCTCCTCTGTTACCCAAGCACATCTAAACCACTGTAAAGAGTGTGTAGGTCACTGCTTGGATGCAAGCCTAGGACTTTTTCTTTTTTTCTTTCCTCATCCTGGCCTATGCTTGGCCTCAGCCTCCATGTAAATGACTATTGCTCAGCTCATATGCTCAATCTACACTCAGCACCTCAGGCATCACCTGCAAGGTTCCAAGCCAGGATTTTTAGAATGAATTGGACAACCTAAATATTAGGCAAAACAGTTAACCTATGAAGGCTATTAGCAAAGTGAAACCTTAACAGGACCTGTCTCACTAAAAGGGGCCTTTGATCTTTGGAAACAAAGCAGTGTTCTACCAGCAGGGAAATGCCTGACTGCATCCCCTGTGGCCACACACTTGGCAGAGTTCTTGTCTCCATGAATATCAAGGCTTTTGAGGATTCTTATTTTATTGGTGGCATCTGCAAAGTTTCCATTATACCACAAAAAAATGC
This sequence comes from Notiomystis cincta, assembly GCA_013398075.1. Classification (NCBI taxonomy): domain Eukaryota; kingdom Metazoa; phylum Chordata; class Aves; order Passeriformes; family Notiomystidae; genus Notiomystis; species Notiomystis cincta. The sequence continues at coordinate 65,884 of VZRX01007743.1, forward strand.
ATGCCTTTTTGAATTGGAAAAAAAAAAGAGAGAGAGAAAGAAAAGAAAGCACTTCATACCAAACAGCTAATAACAGTGTACTGATTAGATCAAAAAGAAAAGTGGTTTATGATGTAAAGCATCTTTCCACCTATTTTTTTAACAGCTACAATTATAGATCTGAGGTACTCAGGTCTCTTGCATGATACGAAAGGCACCAATCCTAGAAAAAACCTAAAGCAATTCAGAACTATGAAGGTCTTAACATCTCTTCCATAGGCAGGTATTCTGTGTTTTGTTTCAAAATGCTTTGGACAATGGACATGCATCCTTGTCTATATGCACTAGGACTTGCTGCCCTACAAGTGTGCTTTTTACCCCCTCATGTCACATTGATTTAAATCCTGAAATTTAGTAGGACTGGGTTCTGGCCCTGAAATTTTACTTCCTCTTTATTAAAAAAATGAAAACAGAAATATTAGGCAAACCAACAGGTACAGAACAGAATGATGATAACTACAGCTAAAAAATCTCAGTTTCATTTAGTTTCTAGTGTTAAACCAGACTTTTGTAATTGCTCTTTTTTTTTCTTTGATTGACAGATTTAAATTTTAAATTGCTATAAAAAATGCATCACACAGAAAACCAAACAAAACCCAACCATGAAGCAAAACGCAGGTGAATTAAATGCCAGATGGCAAAACATATTTCCTTCAAAGTCGGTTTTCTTCAATGAAATCTTCCTTCTCCCCTTCCTTAATGGACAGCTTAGACCACAACAAATTCTGGAAAATAAAAGCTCCCTTCAGAACCCTACGTTATTTCAAGCTTAACTTCATATGGAGTATAAGTTGTCTTAGAAACTTTGTAACACTGAAATAAAGTGGAGCTTTGCCAGTCCTATTCCCTGAGTGAGTTTATGTGTGGAAACTTACATGCCTTTTTTTTTTTTTTCATTATGGAAGTTACCTTACCCATCAAAAAGTTAGTATGTGAGGGGTTTCTGAAATGTGCCATTAGTAGTGGGAGGGAAAGTCTCACCCTAAATGAGGCTTAGAGGGGCAGAGTAGTAAGGCAGTTTGTATTGGGTGTTTGCATCCTCTTTCTCTCAGATGTATCATTACATTAAGGAAGCCTCTGAGCTGCATATGTTGAGGAAGGCTTCACCAGTCTGTGTTCTGAGGCATTTTCAACAAACATGAATGTCGGCTTCCCCTTCCTTCCTTCCTTTTTTTTTTTTTTTTAAATTACTTTGCAGTAACTCATGGTTTCCTCTTGGATCCTCTAAAATTATTTGATCCCTGCAGCCTCTGGTGGTCTTCTGTATTTATTAGGCATTTATAAGCCTAAATAAATTCACTTTGGAATATGTAATATTCTGACTCCACCAGTTCTAGCTGTCTTGAGAATCGTGCTGGTTTTCTTTACTCCTCCAGTATCTTCGTAACCATTTGCCATATTTCTGAGGATGAGAGCAGTCTCAGAAACTGCTGTGCAGCTCTCAGTACCCTGAGTAAGTTTGTTCAAGTGTAGCTGGTACAAATGGGCTCATTTGAATCAGGAAACACAGAAGACTGAGCTCTGTCTGAGGTGCTGTACTGTGCTGCTTGGGAGCACTAACAGCAGTTCTCATCTAAAGCAGTTACAGGTTTTCTCTGTAACTAATTTAACCAGTTTCTCAGTGTGTGCAAGGAGCAAATCTCTTGGTTGAAAGGAAACAACTCTATTGCTTTTTAAAGGCTATGTCCTTTTCCAGGCACAATCCAATGGCAAATCTTGAGTTCTGAAGCAGTATCACAACCTTTCTCCTGTCTGACCTGCTTTCCTGCCATGTCACACAGAAATGAACCCTGAAGTGCACCACAGGCGATTACCACAGAGGCTGTCAAGTTATTTTTGCTAGCAGCTGATTGCCACACCTGATGCTCTTTAAATTAGCTCCAGCTAGGTTTCCCCATATGTGGTGACAGAGGGTTGCATATTGCCTGACAGATCAAAATATTTTCTAGATCATAGTGCAGAGAAAGCTGTGAAGTGTCATGCAAGGTCAAATTACTACTTTCTGCTGTAAGTCTTTTTTTGTGCTGGCCTACAAGACAGTGTCAGGCATCTTATAACATGAAGTAGTGAGAGAGACATTCATTGCCTCAGGATTGATCATAGACAATTATACCTGGAAAGCCAAATTGTGTGTAAAGGTAGAACACATGGGAAGGAGAGATGGGGTAAATTCTGTTTGTATTATGGCAGCACTCAGGAGGGGAAAGCCATAGTCCTAGATCCAACTTCTGCAGTACTGGGCACTGCAGAAGATTGTAAAGATTAGTCTAATTTAGATTTATATGGAAGAAGAAACTTGAATAACCTGTTGTTGAGGACACAGAGTGCTGTGGCTAAGACCTAGTTAGGAAACAGGGCTGAATGTAGTGAGAGCTGAATGAAAAAAATCGTAACTAAAAAATCAGAAATGCTTTCATTGTTCTCACTGGTACTTTCCTTTTTCTTCTTTTTTGATGGGGTAGAAGTGGATTGTCCTTATTTCAGAAACTTTTGTTCTGATTTAGCCATCTAACTAGAAATCCTCAAGAAGAGGAATATTCCTGAGGAAAGGGCTGCTGTTCAATGAAAATGAGAACGATATCTGTTCTAGGTGGGACCATAGAAAGGATTCTTCTGATGCTGCAAGAGTTCTAATTCTCTACCATTTTTAGGAACTGATGCTTTCTTTTGCAGTGTTGGCCATGAACATTTCTAGAATATTAATAGCAAGGTTAGCAAATTAGGGGTGAAGTACTTACTCTATGAACACTCCAAAATAGCCATTTCAGATTTTTGTGATACATGTTTGAGTTTTGAAATATTGCATAAACAAATAGGATGTTTGCACATAGTCTTGGTTTGATGCTGGTCCAGTGCATTAAACGTAGGCTCTTTCAAAATCTATTATGGGAGCAGCTCTGATTAGGACAGGATCTTGACAGTGAGCTTTCTTCATGCCTGAATTCTGCTTTTCTAATTGCTTTACCGTGGACTGAGTACAGGGGAATTTCTGTCTTGGCTTTCTGACCTGCTTTGGTTCACAGCTTTCCAACCCTCAGGGGAAACATCCTACTTTTTATTCATCCTTTTCTCAGGTAAAATTTTAATGTGCCATGCTGAAAGTGTAAGTAGAGAAATTTTAGTTGAATGCAAAGAGCATGAAGCCCTCCAACTCAATGTTTCTGCTTAAAAATCTCCAGAACCACCAAGCAACCCTGTTTAATTTTTCCAATTATTTAAGAGTTTTGGTAATTTTACTTTTTTCCCCCCTTTTTTGTTTTGTTTAGATCGTCTTATTTAAATCAAATTCTGGAAAGCAGTGCTTTAATTTGAAGCTTACTGTACTTCAGTTTATAGAAATATCTAGTATTCAAACACTGTTTTTCTGAATTTACCCCATAATTTACTGCCAATAATTTACCCCAGGTAATACAGTTCTTTGCATATATAAAGTGCTCCTTTCTCTCATTTCTAAGAAGCCACTTGTATCTTTGCAATACTTATGTCTTGTGTTTATTCTGTTGGGTTGACAAAATGTACTGCTTGTGTGTTGGAGAAAGAGACCTGTTACTCAATTACTAAACAGCAAGCTCCCTTAAAGTACAGTCTTCTCTTTGTGAATGTAAAAAATGAATTTAAACAGATAACTTATTTAGAGTTTTATTTCCTGACAGTGATTAGTTTCTGAAATGGCTTGATACATACACAGATGGAATGATTTTCTTGAACAGCACTGTAGGTAGGAAGGTTTGGTTGACAGCTAATGTTTGGTGAAGTCTTAGTCTTAACTGTCACACACAAAACTAAATGTAGAAGCTGCTAGTTCTTGTTTCTTCTTTTCTATAGCTTTACAATGATATTTTTTAATCTGAGAGGATCTTGGGACTATAGCATACAAACTTTCTGGATGCCATGAGTTAAAAGTTGGGTAAGAGTCAGGGAAAGTCTGTACTAATTACATAAGAAAATCCTTTTCTTCTCTCCCCTTCCTTCTCTGATTACCCAGACTATGCTGGCATTAAAGAGGTTTCTTAGCAAGTATTTGTAAAATGCAAAGATGCTCAGTGTTAGTTGCCATTTTAAGGTCATGGCACAAACTAATTGTTCTGTCATCTTTAAACAGGGACACATTATGTTCTGCACATATTGTTTTGAATACTGTTGCTCATTTTTGCATCTGTATAGTTTTCTTATGGTTGTTATTGTTCATCCAGACCTTGTTGCTAGCTTGCTAGACTTTGCAGGAACAAATTCTATTATTGTTCAGTCTTGTGATATCACACAGCAACTCTACCCTCTGACAAATATAAGTAAAAGAAAAATTGAAACTGTAGAGATTGGTTGAAAAACAAGGCTAACCATTAAGATCTACAGTTTTCATTCCACAACATAATACTTGAAAAATTACAGCTTATGCATTAGGGAATGGTAAATGAAGGATGAAAGTGCTGAAGGTTGATTGATAGTGATGGTGGGAAATGAAGAATAAAAGTGATTTGTAGTTAATTGAGGGAGTCCGTTTATGTGCACACTGTCATTCTCACTCCCGGACAAAATGACAACCAAACCTAGCATGTGAAAAAAATACTGCTTTCAGAGGACTCTGTTCTCATCCTGGAATTGCTTTAATCCAAACTTTCTGTCTTCTTTTGATTTTCCTTTGCAGTTCCTTTTTGGTAGTTTGAAAGTAAAACATAGGGATGTCATTTCTGTCAGAGTTTCTGTGTCTGGAGCAAGTGGAGGGCTTTGAAATCTATTTTCAAGCCCATTCTCTTCCATGCAGGAAGAATGAGAGTTTTTAGTTTTTCTCACTGATATCTTCCATAGCAGCGTAGAAGAGAGTCATTAAATAATTAAGGTTGGAAAAGATTCTTAAAATCTTTGAGTCCAACCTTTAACCTAACACTGCCAAATCCAACACTAAACCATGTCCTTAAGTGCCACATTCACTCATCTTTTAAATACCTGCAGGGATGGTGACTTAACACTTCCTGTTACCAGATTTTTCTTCAAGTGTGGTAATTCTTTGTAAAGTGGAGATGTTTTAGCTGACTGTAGTTAGTCTTGAGAAGTGACTTTTTAGCATAGTAGTTTGTTTTATAGGAATAGCTAGGTAAGGAGATGTTGGCTATAAGGTCATATAAGAAAATAGGAATAGTCATCATGACTAATGCAAAGTGAAAATTAACACTATAATCACTACTCTTAGAGTTACCAATAACTGTGTAATGATTTATTATAGCTTTGTCCCAATTTAAAAATAGGAATTTATGTGGTAATGAGAGAATGTTAAATATCATTGTAGAGTAATCTAAAAAAATCTCATTACTGCAGAGGCAATCTTGTTAGTCATTTGCATTCAGAAGTCTTGTGAAATTTGGGCAGAATTCAAATGGCCATGTAGTTCTGGAACAGAGATCATACTGTGATTTTTATGGAATTTTGTGCCTTCTAAAAGTCTAGTTCTAGTTGTTTTGCTTCTATAAATGTGTATGTATTGATCTATAACAGTTTTTACCACTGCTGTGTTGGGTAAAACCAGAATAAACCTGGGAGTTGGCTGAACAATCTAAGAAATGTTAACTGTCAACAAAAAATAATTTTATTTTAAAATGTATGAGAGCTCACTAAGACATACTCTGTTTAATTGAGCTTGTAAAAATATTTCTCAATATTAAAATTTTAAAAATATTTCTAAATATTTATGATTTGTGCAGGAACATTAGTGCTGTTTTGAATAGACTTCAAATGTGGAGGAAGCTTTCTGAAGGAAGAAAAGTGATTTCATTCATGAAATAAGCATCAATTCTGAATAGCAGAGATCTATCAAAAATTAAGAGGTATTTTTAAAGGACAGGATAGTACAGAGTAGTAAATAAGCATAATAAAATAGCAGGAACTTTTTGCAGATTTTTTCCCCTACATGACATGAAATTGTATAACATTCCTCTTTTGATTTACTCAGAGTCTTTTAAAATTCTCCTGATTTATCTATTGAGATTTTATACACATGACCAACTCACATATGTCCAACAGTCTGCATGGATTTTAACGAGATTCAAGCTCAGGTACTGTTTTTTTCACCAGAGTAAATCCACAAAGCAGGACTAGATGAATGCTGTAGTTGTCCTGAATGTATATTTATGATGAGGGCAGTATTTTAGCTGTTTGTGAGTCTCGTTGCCAGACCAAGCTTTGCCCCAGCTGTCTGTGTGTTCCCCTCTCCCTGTTGGTGAGCTTTGCAGGCAGTGCTGAGCTCCTGACTCCTGTGGCCTGGTGTGTTCTGAACTGTCCAAAGTTTGTAGGCACTTCTGACTGGAATATAAACACTGTCTGTCTCAAAGCCAGGGCATTTGGAGCAGATGGACCTTAGTTTTGTTGAAGAATATTTTGATTTGCTTTATAAATCCCCTCAGTGAAAACCAGCACCTTTGAGGATTAAATGATGGTGATAAGCTGCTAGGTTACCTTAGGTAGCACTGTGTAACACTGCAGGGTGTGCTTACATTGTCTTCTAGGGAAAGCTCCTGCCACATATTAAATAATATTTCAGAGAACTTTGAGTAGGCTAGTACATTTGTTGACAACCTTTAATTGCTCTCTCGCATGTTGTATACACATGGTTCTGCCAGTAATTTTTCTGACAGCTCTTTGGAACTATCCTGGGTTTACGCCAATATCAAACCAGTACTGAAGCTGAGTATCCATTTTTAATCTTACTGTCAGCTTTTAGTGAGGTATTAACATGTTCATTGTTCTGTCAACAGCACTGTGACAGTGCAAGAAAAAAAGTTCCATCTGCAGCTCAGCAACTCCATGTGTGGCTTGAATTCCTTCATGAGCTGAGTGTTCACAAGTGCACACAGTACACAGAAAAACTGAGCAGGCCTTGAAATTGCAGAATCACAGAATGGTTGGAAAGGAGCACAGTGGGTCATCTGGTCCAACCTTCCTGATACTGTAGCTATATCATCTTTCTATGAAACTCAGTTTATTTTGAAGAGCATTGTAGGGTGAGCTCTTTCTAATAAGACCTGATAACTTTAAGACTCAGTTTTTCCTTTTTTTGTAATGCATTTTGGAGGAAATAATCTTAAAACCTTGCTTCATTTTGGTTGGTATTTTGAATTAAAAACTTTTGATAACAAAGCTAAAATTCACACCTGATAATCCTTTGTATGTGTGCATGTGTTTATGTCCATGAAAGACCACATGCAGGAAGAACTATGCTCTTCTGTCTTTTCTTTTAAAACCTGAGCACACACTTCTCATACAGTCAAATTACAATTGTATTTTCTACCTCCGCCTAGGAAAATAAAATAATTCAAAGAAACTTTATTTTTTTAAAATTTGTACAAGTATAATAGCTTACCTATTTTTTTTTATTATTTATTTTCAGTTTGAATTTCACTGGAAATGTCTGATAGAAGAAGTGACTGTTGTTTAGTGCTCTATTTCAAGGTTAGACCTTTACTGTGAGTAAAGATCAAATTCTCTAGCATTTACAAGCAGTGCTTAATTGTTTTTTGCACTGTAAGAGAATTTGGTCCACCATGTTCAGGAGAAATTATCACCTCATATTCTATTTATATACTTAACTGTAATGATTATAAAAAATCCAGATTTCAAGCACTGTGTTCTGGTCCTGAATTTTGTCCCTAATCCTGCCAAGATTCAATTGCATGCCAATTTGCATGCTTAAGACTAGTGCCATTAATGTTCACCAGAACTCCTTAGCCTTGAACTTCCAGCTAGACCCGTGCATAAATCTTACAAAGCTTAGAGCTCTTTATTCCATGAATGCTATTCTGGTGGAAGAGCTAGTTGGAGCTCCTTGCTATTACCAATTCCTGTGTAATGACATTTATTACTGCATTTTGAGGCAACTCATTACCAGAAGCTGCTAGACTCCTATTTAGTTATTAGCTGGGTACAATTAGAATTGCTTTAATCAGCTGAGCTTGTTCAACTGAATTCACATTTTCTTTTGCTGAAGGGGAGATCTGAGTTTATCAGCCAGTATTTCAGACAGTTTGAAACCATGACCTTAAATAATCCTAGATGTTCTGACCATATGCAGTCAAGAAGTATGTGTTACTTAATGAATTAGACAGAATGGTTACCATCTTTACCCACTATCTGTACCCAGTTTAATGTCTGTTTTTTGCAGCAGGGCATATAGCCTTCCTAATGATATGTACATACCAAACTCTTACAGGACAAGCCAGAAGGCAGATTCTCTTTTTCATAACCATCTAAAATTTCAAGTACTTTAAAACTACATGGCACCTCTTTCATAGTCTGAAATTTGGGGGATGCATGCAAAAAAATATTCAAAAAGAGAAAAGATTCCTGTTTCTCTTCAGCTTTGTGCCAGATGGCTTTAGACCAATTGACTGATACTTACCAGAGATAAGCTTCCAGCACAACCTTGGTGTGTAACTGTTCCTCACGTCTCCACCCAGTAGCTTCCCAGAGGAAAGCTTTCTGAGTTTTGAATGGCTGATATGCCTGCATTTCCTCATTCTAGGAGGCTTGGGAAAGAGTTAGTGAAAAGTTAGTGAAAAGAAGTCCAAGTCCAACATAGTTCCCAAACTTCAGTATTCTGTGGAGATTTTTGCAAACCATGTTGAGGACAAGGTACTTCTGTGAGAAAGAAAGATGTCCAACAGAAGCTGTTGGCTTACTAGGGACAAGTTTGCATCAATTCTCACTATGCAGGTTAAAACAGCATTTGTACTTTATACTTAAGTTTTGAGTCAGCTAACCCTGGAGAAAGAAAACCATTACTTTAGATCACAGTTTAGAGCTTAATGTATACCTTATGGGGTTGGAAGAATGGCAATGTAAGTAAAAATGTGTCTTTCAGTGTAAGAGTGGCATTATTTTAGAGTTAGGTTATGTCACCAGTAAGAGCTCCATAATGTCCAGCAGGTACACTGACACCAAGGATACTGAAAGAAGTAGAAATCCTAGTGGCCTCAGCAAAAGAAAGGAGTACAGAGCTTGTCTTGGCTTATTAAGTCCTGGAAGTGTGAAAACATGGAAGAACTTGTGAGAAATGTGCATTGACTAAACCAAATCATATTCAGAAGCCTTTGGATGAAAGATTGCAAAGGCAATGTGGACTGAAGGCAATGAGTCTAAATGGAAAGAATAGTTGCTTAGGTTTAGCTAATCAGATTTCATAGAGATTTTATTTTAAGTTAGGATGATTTCAGGGCTGATGAGATGCAAAAATCTGGAAAGACTGTTTTGATGTGGAACAAACAGGCTAAAGGACCTGCCTCTTCAGGCAAATGGAAAAAGTAATATGCTGCAGTATTTCTATTTCCATGACAGACATCTTAGGTTTTGACTTTGAGCTACTGTGGCTAGCATTGAAACAAATTGCTGCTGAAATAAATGAGAATCATGATGATGAAGTGGTACACGTTTTAATTTATGGCAATTTCTTTTTGTTGTGTAGAATGCATTGAACCTTGTCTTCCTAGAAATACATAATCCGTATTTCTCAGTAGTTGTACCTGAATAAAAGACCTTATGGTTGTTGAGGAATAAAGTATTTTAAGTGATTATTTATGTCTGAAAAGTAATTTTTCTTTTTTCTCCACAGTAAAACCAACAGTTATTGACGTTGACATTTATGTCAACAGCATTGGTCCTGTATCATCAATAAATATGGTAAGTGACTGTAACAGAGATTTTTATCTGATTTGCTGATCTTGGCATCAATACTAACTTTTGAAAAAGACAGTAAATACCACTGTGATAAGTTGATTTGATTCTGATTTAGTTGTGTTTTCAGCTATAATTCTGTTTTTTGGGTCTCATCAAGAGAAGAACAAACCTACAAGCAATATTATGCTCTGTGTTGTCTATTGAAAAATGGTGGTAGATCTTTAATGGTAAAACAGCCATCTTAGAAAAAAAATTGAAATTAAGCCGTTTTCAAGAAAACTTGAGCTGTTGTTTCAAGAGGCAATCAGATATACAGGGCTTCATAATGTGGAGTTAATGAAAGTCATCATATAAAAACAGCATATTTATTTGGAATTCATCTCTTCAGTGGCTACTTTTCTTTCATTGAGTTAACAACAATCTTGAACATTAAAGTATAATTTCAAAGAAGTTATACATAACTGTACTGCATGTGTAAAGGCAGGAGGAACTGAAAGAGTGTGATAGTGTGGCAGTAATAAACCTAAGGTTGGTCGGTTGTTACAGTCCTAACTCTAGGTCTTTCCTCAGTGCTGCAGCAACATATTTAGATTTAGGAAGCAAGCTGAATGATTATGTAGGTATGGGATTATGGGTAGCTTGTTCAACTTTTGAGTTTGGATTCATCCTATTATTCCTCTTCCTAAATTAGGTTGATTTTTTTTTAATACAACTTGGAAATTGAGGACCTGTTAATATCTTACTGTACTTAAAGATTTTAAAATAACCTTCTCAAAGCAATGTCTCTTTCCCACAATGCCATTCAAAGGCTGCTGGGTACAATGTACCTATAAGAATCTAATGAATGCATTGCATATATCTTTTATGTTTTTGGAAGAAAAGCTCCTGAGTTTAAAAGGTGGTGTGGTTGGTCCTTGATTTTGTCTATAAATATGAAAGAAGGCAAATCATTGCAGCATATCAAATACAAGGTGGTCAGAGACTCCTGTGCACACTGGAAGTGGAAAATCTGGCAAATAAACACAGAACAATTATGTGCTGTGAACAACTTGGTGTCATATTCAACAACTGTGAAATGTGTTGATTGATATTTCATGTGAAGCGCTGAATGTCAAGCAATGGGAGTACCTGCTCCATTCTTGAACTAATAAATAGCTAATTATCCTACCCTTCCCTGATGGCCTACCATAATGACTTCTCCAGAGAGCAATTTATTGGAAGGTCCTGTGGCTTGCATTTACTCTAGGAATGGGTACTCTGTTCAAAAGCAATGGGGACAATGTGTTTCTGCTCTTTGCCTCTCTGAAGTAGTTTGTAAAGAGAATTTAGGGCTGCTGGAAATGTATGTGGAATAACAAGAAAGCATTTGATCAAAATTGCTTCAGGTAGAAAGAAGGAAAAAATTAGAAATAGGAGAAATCAGTGAGTTTTGGAAGATTATTGTTGCACACTCTTTCTTATGTGTCATGTTCAAGATACCCTATGGCACCACAACAGATATGGCACCAAAATACCAGTTTTAAAAATGTGTGTTTTATCTCTTTTTTAGTAAATGGTCATGTGAGGATAGTTAATGAGGGTATGACATTGAGATATTTTTTGGTTACAGCTGAAGAAAAAATAGGTGTAATGTGTAAGGGCAGAATGATAAATAAAAAGAAGAAATATAAAATTTAGATATCTGAAGTTTTAAGGACTGCTTAAAGCTATATTTAAACTTTTGAATAGAAGTGGGCCTTGTTTCAGATGTGCTTGTGGACAGTATATACCACACTGAAACTGTATCTGAACTACCTTAGTAGTTTTGCACTTTATTTCTGTTCTCAAACCTAATTACCAATACAGGAGATTACAATAGGCACTCAAATGTAGCAAAATTTTGTCCAAAAGCTCCACTTCTGCTCTGTTACTTTGGAGTTTGTCCAAACATACATAAGAAAGCAGTAATGATCTTGCAGTCTCAAATTTGCAGTGAAGCAGCAAGAAACTGCAAGCCCCTGTGCTGTATGATGGCTTCTCTGTCCAGTGGCAGAACTGACTGAAAAGCTTCTTCCCCCCACCCTCATTTGTGTTATTTCAACTGTTTGAATACAGCATTCAGTAGCCCTGATTTGGTCTACTGGAAGAAAAAATTTAAACACTTTTTGGAATTAAAAATAATAATTTATTTTTAAGTAATCAGTTTTTCATGTAGACTGTGACCCACTGAAGCATGGGTACACAAAGAGCTGAACAGGAACAGTAGCTGGAAATTACCTGTGTCAGAGGAAGAGGAAGGAAGGGACCATCTTCAGTCTGATACCTGTCATATAACTGAAATTTCAGAGGGAGAGGAATGTGCATGAAAATCCCATTTCAGGAGAAAGAAAAAAGGGGATTCTTGGTAGAATCCAGCTATTCACTTTTTCTCACCAGGACATGAACTTTTAACTTTTCTGCCCTAAATGATTATTAAAAGTTGAGCTGTTCTGTCCGGGCAGCTCAGTGAGGAGGTGGTTGATGGAGCAAAAAGAACGATGATTACATTGATTTCCATCTCTTCTATTTCAAGAGTGAGATCATCGACACGCACAAGGCGGACTTTCCTGCTGTGTACTTCCAAACTTAGACCTTAGCTCAATTACTTTTTTCTTAGTCTGCAGCACTTCTGAGGGAAAATCATATAGAGCTTCTCTACAGATCAAACTCTGCATGTATATTTTCTGATCAGTTCTCATCAGTGTTTTTCATCTAGTGGGTGAAACCTAGGAAATAATTTTCTTTAGGATATTTTTTCAATGAGTGTTCAGCTGAATGTTCAAGCCAATTTTGTAGAGCAAAGCTTTTCAGATGTCGTTAACCATCGTAATTATGGTTAGACTTGAGTATGAATATTAATATCTAACTGTTTCTTTAACTGTCAGGAAAAAGACAGTTGCTATCAGACACCTACTTGTAGCAAAGTTAATCTCAGATGAATTGAATGTGAATACAATGAAGAATGAATCTTTTTAGACTGATGCTGTAACTGCCACAAGGGGAAGAAATGTTAGGGACCCCTTCAGAAAGGATGCAGGTGAAGGGAGAGGTGGTGTTTTGTGACAAAGATGCCATAATCCACAGAAATATATGGCTAAACCTGCATTCCAGACTTTTTGCAGACAGTTTCTGCCACTTCCCCTAAAAGTCTTATCAGTGATTAATTTTCTAGGTACTTTCAATGTGTCTATTTTAAACCTCAAGATTTCCAGAAAAAATCAAACAGTAATGTGGTTGCTCTTCTATTAGAGACTCATCGTTATAATATCATTATGAAGACAATAGAAACTTGTTTTCTGAATAGACAGGAGTGACTCTTCCTTTGTCTGTGACATGGAAGATTTCTTTGGGTCATGGTTTAAAAAAACCTGATATGAAGAAATAGGTATTGTGTAATAATAGACAAGGGAAAAGAGGCTGAATCATGAACCGAGTGATACTAGGAAGTGGTTGCAAGTGACAGTAGCTTTAAAGAAGTAATTTCAGCATTTTGAGTTATGACATGATGTTATGAAATGGTACAAATGGTTGATATAATACATGAGTATTTTGAAATTTAAAATTCCGAGGTACTTGACTGCCCATTCAAAAATTTTTTAGTGTCTTTTATAAAAGCCATCTTATGTATAAATATCTTGATGCCTGTCCTTTATCAAAAACATTATAGGATGTGACCATAGACTCATTAAAGGATATGAAAACTGGTTTATTTAAAAGTAAATGACAAGTGGATACTATGAGCCAAATCATATGTTCCCATATGCACATTATATCTCTTTGTCTTGGTTTTCATAGCTTAATAAAGTAACTTAAAGAAATTTGCAGTTCACCCTTTCAAGGTACAATGTTGTTAGAGACTGTGGGTTGTAGAATGCAAGATTTTAATTCAGCCTTTTCTTGCTGAAAAACTTTTTTATATCTGTAATCACAATGAACACTCTTCCACTATATTAGGGAATCTGAGGGATCTTCTAAATGATTTTTTTAAAAATTAAGTTTTTAAATTTTAAAATTAATTTGCAATCTTTTTGTTTATCTTTCCCCCCCCACTTCATATTTTAAACCAGATGTATGTATTTCATATAATTCATTTTTTATATATCTGTCTTTTAAATTTTTTTAAAGTACTTTCCATTCAAAATGCTGTCCCTGAAGCATATGGTTTTGCGTTAAAATCCATGATCCATTTTTTGTCAACCCTCTGGTTCTTGTAAATAGCTGTAAAGGTTTATAAATTGCCTTATAAAACATAGTTTTAACCTGGCTTACTCTAGCCTGGTTTTCTACAGATAAGCAATACTGGCTTGTCTATAACAGAACAGAAAATGGAAAGAGACCAATATACAAATTGGGAACTAGACGTAAATAGTGGGGGAAAAAATCTCCTAGAAGTAGTTTTGTGAGACAGAAAGGTAAATGCTGAGATTAAATAGACTATTAAACCTCAGTGGCATCAAAGCCTGTGTATTTGTACATTCACACGTATAGGCTTAACTGAGCAGCTATAAGAATGTGAGGCTGCAGCATAAATTGCTAGTGAAGGAAGAATTTGACACCTGTGTGGTTTTTGCAACTGGAATCTCATTTTAACACAGCTGTACATAAAGTACATTGAAGAGAGTGTGAGAAGCAACCTTATAAACTGTACTTACCTGTCCATAAAAATAATAATTGGTTATCTGCTGGATATATGGTCATCTCTTTATTCTCAAGTATTCTTAAATAGCAATTCAGAGTGTTTCTTTTATGTATTTCATCACTTCATTCTATTGTGTCCACTCTCTAGGCTATGTCATATATCTTTATAGGTGCTATATTTCCCATTTCTTCAGTTAAGTGTTCTAAAATAAAAGCAATTTTACTCTATTTTACCCCTTAATGTATTGGTAGACTTCTTTGAACTTCAGTTTCAAAGTCCCCACATGCTTGTTTTGCTTCTCCACTAGACACTAGAGGTCTGTTCTAAAAGAATAGTCTTGATCTAGAGACTTGTCTAAAATACTATTCAAAGCTTATAATTAAGCCTGAATTTCTTTCATGCTTTCAGTCTTTATGTCTATTTGCTTGACAGTTAAAATTATTGTTAGAACATCTGCAATTATAGAAACATGGCCTGGTGAATCTTTCCATAATATGGCAAAGCTACTTAATAGCCAGATTTTGTCCCAGTTTCAGCCCACCGTGAAATACCCCCAAGTATTTCCTTTACAGGCATCTTCTCAAAGATAGTGCAAGTCACTGCTTGAGCACAAGGCTGATGCCCTGCTCATTGTTAACTTGAAGTTTGTTTTCCTAGCTCTATCTCACTATCTTACCTAATCTATTTATAAAGCAATTGTGTAGGGACATGGTTTCAGTTATTTTTGAGGAGTGAGTTTCCAGTTGATGAGTTCTGATAATCACTAAAATAATGGAATGCCTTGGGGTATTTGTATTTTTCCTTGCAAATTTTACAAGCTCCTTTTTTGCTCTGTGACCTAAGAGAACACTCATATAAATTTTAGTCTGAGTGGATCTGTTTGTTTATAAGAACTAAGATACTAATCACACACTTAAACATTTTCCTAGATTATGATCAGGTTACTGTTCCTGTTTCTAAAGCATATTTATAAACTGCCATTAAATTTGGAGCTCTCATGATTAAAAAAAAATTTATGCATTATAGAAAACTTTTAAGATTAATGGATTTTTTTTCTGATAAATCAAAATCACCTCTTGTACAGACTCATTCTTGTTGCTTTAAGCTCTGGCAGTCAATACTTCACTATGAAAATGTTTCTGGGAGGTAGTAATAGTAATAAAATGAAATTTGAATCTGTCTGTGGCTTCTGTTCCACCACTGACTTTGTGAGAAGCTTGTATAATCTCAAAAGTGAAACTGGCTGGAAAAGAAGAAGGGAGGGGGGAATGAAAATTAATTGATTTTTTTCACATATCACCTTGGCAGCTTCTACATTTTTTGGTCTTTTCTTGAGCTCCACTTTGTGTAACTAAAATAGGGCCTGGGATATAGAGACTTGGATAAAGAAAGGTCTTGGTCTGCCCTTGTTTGAGGTGCAGTGGGATGGACTAGAATAATGTTCATTTTTCTGCAATGAAGCTTGTGTGCTGTGATGTGTAGCAGTAAAATACATCCTGCCATCATTTACTGCATTGGCAGGAAATCCAGTTTACTTTTTGGAGGAATGATAGATTCTGCCACAAGCCTTTGGTAATGGACTGATCTTCTGACTGCTGCTGTCTTATCAGAATTCAAGCAGATTTCAAATATGGATGAACTTAGCCTTAGTGTTGTCTCAAAAGGTGTATGACAAATGAGCAATTTAATTTCAGTAAGATAGGAAAATTAAATGTGTCATCTGCTCAGTAGTGGGTATTAAAAAAGATTTGAAGAGCCGCTGGGCTGAATGTTTTTCCGTAGATAAACAGCGCAATAATATCTAACAGGTACCTCCTCTCTGAGGTAATGTATTAACCTTCATCCAAAAAGTGGTGAGAAACTCCTTTCCAGCCTAGTCCCAGTTTTTAAAGCTGGATTTCTCCCATTTCAATAACCTGTTTCTTGGGCCTGCAGGCTTTAGAGTTAGTGTACTCAGTTTTAAAGGTCCTTTAGAAAGTAGTTAGTTGCCCCTCTTTCTGTCTAGCATTACGTAGCTTCACATTCTTTATTGCCAGCATTTGAGAATGTTAGTTGACAAAAACTATGGCTAAATTGCTGTAAAGGGTATTAAATTACTTTAAGATAAATTGACAATCTCTTGGCCTAAATAAGTTTCATTTTTGAGTGGTCAAGTGTTTATCAACTTTGTTTAGAGTTTGAGCTTTCTGTGATTGCTCCATGAAAGAGTAATTACTTTTGTGTCGACTTGTTTATTGGATTCCTGAATGATATTGATGTGATTTAAACCATGGTTTTGAGGGTTTGGTCTTCCTTAGTGCTTTCAGTTATGGATTTATTCAGGAACCAAATGGATGTTGCTGATTTGTTCTGTAAGTAATAGAGATGTACTAATGACAAGTTGTTGTAAGACTTCATGGTATAACTTTCTGGGACTGTAGACCTAGTCATCACAGCATCCACACAGCAATTCCAGCAGCATTATAAATGTGCTTGGCAGTTAGGAAGAAGTAGCTGAATACAGGGTGACCCCCTATAAACCATTATTGGGCCACAGAATCATGTTCAGTTTTCTGTAAGGTGTTTTGGTTGGTAAAGAAGGAATACTATCCATCAGCATAATTTGAATATCTGAACAATGATCGGCATTTTCCACACCATCATTGCAATGAGCAAATCCCAGAAGAACCTCCCTACCAATGAGCAAACCCCAGAAGAACCCTCCCTACCTTACTTTTTTTTTTCCACAAGAGAGCTTGTCTTCAGTCTAATTGGACATAATTTTCTTTTTTGTCAGTTTGCTAAAAAATAAGGTTTAGAGAATTTTATTACAATTTCTTTCAAGATTTTTTTAGTGAACATGGTGTCCCTTCACTCTTAAGAACTCTCAGATATGCTTTTTCTGGTACAGATAAGGTATTTCTGCTGAATGACTACACAGAACTGAAGAATAATACATCTGCTTGGTTTCTGCAATTAAAAAGCCTGCAGGGTTGTATCTGTATTTCAGCACTTCCATGCTTTTGCTAACACCATATACTTTTCCTCCTTTTAAATCAAAGTAGTCCTAATTTATTGCTTTCTTGGTCCGGAAAAGGGGCTTTTATGCAGTTAAAAATAGTGATATTCTAGGTTCTTTATATGTTCTCATAGCTTCCTACCTCAAAGTTCTTTCCACCACAGTTTTCTTTTGTGTCTGCTTTTCATTGGACTTTTAAGATACAGGTGGTTCTGTTACATACTGCGTTGCATTGGGCAAGCTGTTTTCTACACTTAAAACTTCCATCTCCTCAGGAAACTATGTGGCTCTTTTCCTATTTCTGCAAGTTACATTTGCAACCCTTGAAAGCTGAAGAAATTTTGTGAGAGGAAGCTGGTATTAAAACTATTATTAACTTTTGCATATTACACAGAAGCAGATAGTTTTGACCACAGAGCTTTGGATATGTTTTAGTTAAACATCTCAGATACTAAAGTGTAGTCGCTGCTTTAAAACTATCAACAGGCATTTTAATGGTAATATAATAATTTTACTAACTGTTGTTAGAGGGTTTTTTAAAGTTACAAATGATAAAGATATGGAAACTATTCAGGGGTCTAGGAGAATGAATTCTCAAGGCTGTTATGAGATTCTTAAACCAAAGAAACTGCTCTCTCCCTTTTCTGACTGTTTCTTGTGCTTACCCCATAATTTACATAGGAAATTGCATTCCTTGGGAGACTTGGGAGTAGGGATAACTGATTCTTGCTTTCTCACAATTGCTTTGGCATATTTTTCTAGGAGAACAGAATTTTTAAAAGTATTTAAGGAACATAGTAATGGGAGGTATTAAATTCCTAGCCTTCTTACCTTTGTGAACATGGCCCTCTATTTGTCAGGTCAGATTTATGAAAATTGCAACAGGTTCATAACAGTATGAGAGTGTCAAGCTCTTTCTTACAGTGTCTAGCTTAATATAAATGCTAATAGTTGTTAAATAGTTACATCAGCCTCACTGACATTTTCTTTGCATAGATAGTGAACATTTGAATAAGGTGATATTAGAAATTTAGATGAAATCTGTACTATTCTTGGTATGATTTTGGTAAATATTTTTCCTTAGGAATTCTGGTCTAAACAAAAGAATAGGTCATAACAGGATTGTTGTTGTTCCTGTTTTGATTTGAGATTTCAAATAACAATGTTTGAAGGAAGGAGTTTAGGCCAGCTATTAGAAAGAAAAATGGAGAAAACACTTGGTCTTGCAGACTCTTCATCATGATGATGTAGACAGAGTGATGATTACATTGTCATGTAATCTGGTCCTGAATTACTGTTCTTCTATGAAGCCAAAAGTTCCTGTGAAGACTGCATGCAAGAAACAGAACAAATGTGATGCAGCACAGGGAACTGCAAAAGAGGAGGAAGGACAAAAATGGTTGGATACTATTTTGAGAACCTTTCATAAGACAGCCATGCTATTTCAGACCCTCCTGGTCCTTTTCCTCAAGAGAGATTAGTAACTCATTCAAAAGAAGAATCCTGGAAACTAAATTTCATAATCCTGTTGAATATGGAAAAGCACAAGCTCAAAAGTGACATTGGTATTATGGCTCTGTACTTGTACTCCTGGTAATCTCTAGATGTGGTAACTGCTCGTCACCTTTCCTGTCTGTTGCATCTTCTTCTGCCTCATTTGTATGTACTAACCTTTCTCTCTGTTGTCTGTTCATTAATGAATCTTCTTTTAACCCAGAATATGTTTACCTAAGCAGCCTAGAAGTTTGCAATGGCTCTCTCAGATAAGAAAAAGGACATGTGTGCACAAGATTTTAGGATTTTTTTCTGCCTGTATTGTCTACCCAATAAGAATAAGCTACCTATGTTTTCAGACCTTCCATCTCAAAATACTTCTTGGAAACCAGCTGCTGAACTCCAGGGATAGTGAGCTTTGGCTGATAGTTCATGTTTGGTAAAGTGTGTTGGCTAACTGAGACAAAGAAATAACTGTCATCTGTGTACACACACTCCATATATCAGACTCTGACAGCTCTATGCTTTCAAGTGGCTTTCCAGGTAGGTATTCCCTGAGGTATATTTGCTGCAGTGTGCACAGCATGTGTTTCTCATTACCTAGAAGGCCTGTAGATTGAGGTCAAATTACAAAGCAGGCACAACTGTGAATTATAGAAAGGTATGATCCTAGTCTTTCAATTTATAGAGATTATTATATTGGACTCCATAAAGCTTTTTTTTTTGTTTGTTTGTCTTAGAGTGGCAATTGCTTAATTTACTGCTCCTAGTAACTGAAGAATTGGGATCACCAAAATGCTTGCTGGTCTTCCTCACTGCAAATGGAAATAAAAAAATTCCTCCTGTATTACTATCTGTCTCAGTCTTGGTCTTCATTACTCTGGGTGAAATTGTCCCTTGAGCACATGCTCACTAAACATCTGGCCATCTTTAAGGCAAAGCAGTTTCAGTTTTCCTAAATTGGATTCATGCATTATGCAAACGTTACTTCATTAGACACTGAGATGAGCTATCAAGCTATATTGTTTGGTCAGAATAATGTAGGCTCAATGCTGATTTGAAATCAGACTATCAATTTTGGATAAATTCAGTTCATGCAATCATTTTTGCTTGTGATTCAATTAGGGCATACACAGTGATTGAGGTAAATGCAGTCAATGATTTTGTCTCTGTTTCTGACTTATTCTGATACCTATATGCAATGTGTGAAACAGCATAAACAATGAAAGAGCTAAATTAATCTCGCAGAAAGTGAATAGAACTGTGCCAGGCATAATTTTGAGCCATGTTCTCCTAAAATATTCCACACTGAGAGTCTAATTATAAGACCCAAAATTATCCAAAGTTGATTTTGGCACTAGAACATATTTGATCCTCACTGCCTTCTGTTTTTTCTATGAATTTGCACTGTGTGGAGAGTGCAAAGTAAAACACCTGTAAATTGGGGAATTCCTTCTGTGCTGGATGGGACTAAATAAATAGGAGGTTTATACAGTAGCAAAGGATCTGTCTGGCACCTGATACTGCAGTCTGAATTCCACAGGGGACCCTGTTTCCCTCCTGATATAAATGGTAGAATTCATCAATATAAATGGCAATGTGCTGATCTGTGCTAGCTTGCTGCTTTCATATTTCTTTTTTCCCAAAGTACTTTTCATTGTTTCCAGATTAAAAGGTTAGATACCAGGAGTTTTTATTTTGCATGATATTATAATATAGCATATAATTCTTTTGCAGAGTATATCAGGAAAAAAAAAGACAAAAATAGATTGCAAGATTGTTTGATTACACTCACCTGAAATCTGTTTATCTTCATTGTTTTCCCTGCAATGTGGTCTCTAACTCTCTGGTGTCTGAAACTATATTTATGTAAATAGGTCTGAGCATTTCTTTGCCATCTGGATAGTACTGTAAAAATGGCATAAAGAAAAGGAAAGTGAAAACAAATATAGGAAGCCTGGGAGAATATCTTAAGAGAAAATTGGACCTGTACTTAAAGAGCTGCCTAAATGGACCAGCACACAAAGCTTTTGACAGATTGTGGCACAGCTATGAAAAGCTAACTGAAAAGAGGCAGATTAAAAGAATTACTTGGGAGTTTCTTCTGGATTTTCAAAAAGTCTGACTAAACTGCTATTGTGTGATTGTTCTAGATGATGATAGCTGATATATTGAATGGTCAGCTTGTGTCAATTCTTTGGTTTAGCCCAGATTTATACATTAAATTTTTGTTGACACGATAGTGGTTAGGAATGTGGCTTCTTTCTACCTATCTCACCACCTCTTACATGTGGAATTGTTTTTTTGTGTTCTGTTGCTAATATATTTCAGCCTATATAAATATATAGGCAGTGATAACAGAATCTCTCAAAGTTTAAATTTTTTATAGGTCTAGAGTTACAAGGATCTTTGTAAAATGCTTTGAATAAAATGACAAACAAACTAGCAGTCGAAATCATAATTAAATTAAAATGAGGAACATGCCAAATATCTGTCACCTCCTAAATAAATGATCTGATTTATGCCAAGTATCACATGGAAGGTAAAGTCAGGAACTGGATTTGAAAGTGCTTTTTGATTATTTTGTTTCTAATGGAATTTTGCAAGGCTCAGCTTCCATTTTCATTCAAAATTTGAAGCCTGTCCATGGGCTAAATCTCCATTTGTTTGAACTGAGCATTTTCCAGAATGAGATGGAGGAAAGGGTCAGTTTTACACAGAAAACTGTAGACACTTTTAGCTTTATCTAGTAATTTATTCCTGTGGAACTGTCTTGGATTATAAAACTAAAGTAAAAATGGTGAAAAAAGGGTATAAGTTCTTGGGGTTGATGTTATAATGTAATTAGATATCTGTGTAATATTTTTTCTTTATAAATATTGGATTTCATATGAGTATTGTAAAGAACAGCAGATATATATTACAAAACGTTGCCAAAGGTGGTTTGGACAGTGGTTTGTGTCTGAAGCAAATAGATGTGTTTATTTCACTTTCAAAAGCAGATGACCTTCCACCTTTCACCAAGCTTTGCTATGTCATGTTACTTAGAAATGACATTAAATTTTAAGGCATTGGAGGGGGGAAGAACAGTGCATTTCCTGTATGTCAGAAATGCCTTCTGTTGTCACTGAGAAAATCTGCCTGCAAGTCTGTTTGCACATGTTCTACAGAGAAAAATGGTTTTAGCAGCTTAAGTCTCTGATTCCACCTGTGTTGTACATGTTTTAGTGTGAGTGTGGGCCAGATTTTCTGGAGAGCTTACATTTGAGCTACTGCAGCTGCTGTAAAAGAGCAGTGTTCTGTGCTCCTAGTGATCTTGCTGTAATGCAGCAGCAAGGAGGAGGGAATTGAAATGTCTAAGTTATGGTTGATTTTTTTCCCTCACTTGTACTCAGGCATGATAAAATAGTCCTGCATTTCTTGATAGTGTACCATGGTTTTGCAAAAATAGTTCCTCCTTCAGCATACACAGTTTCTCTGGCTCTTTGTTTGGTACAGGAGTTTTCTCCTTCTTGCTGTTGTAGTACAAGCAGCTGTACTTGTAGGACCTTGAGATTGGAGCAGCAGAATGCTGCTCCAGTGGAACTGGCTCCTGTTCCTGTCAAAGAAAATGTAGTATGATGTGGGACAAGATGTTTATAGTGGACTTCTCAAAATGGCTGTTAGCTGGATGTTCCTTACCTAGTGACCTAATTTGACACTCTGTGTCCTGATACACAGTAGTGCAATAGATACTGAGCTGATGAGTGTTGAAAGTAAATCATAGGACATCACATATTACCTAATAGAAATTATTTGGGAAAAAGCCCAACTAAAACCCAACTAAAAATAAGAAAGCCTTGTTTCAAGCACCAAACTAAAAGGTTCTATGAACTTTTGACTTAGTTTCAGGGGTAGAGATAATGATGAAACTTTTCTAGGTCATAGAGTCATAGAATATCCTTAGTTGGAAGGAGCCACAAGGATACTGAAAGTCCAGCTCCTGGCCCTGCACAGGACAGCCCCAAGAATCACATCAGGTGCCTGAGAGCTTTTTCCAAATACTTCTTTAATTCTGTCAGGATTGGTGCTGTCACCACTTCCTGGGGAGCTGTTTCAGTGCTCAACCACATTCTGGGTGAAGAACCTTTTCCTCATATCCAACCTAAACCTTCCCTGACACAGCTTCAGCCATTCCCTCGGGTCCTATCACTGGCACCACAGGGAGAGATCAGTGTCTGCTCCTACACTTCCCCTCGTGAATAAGCTGTGGGCTGCAATGAGGTCTCCCCTCAGTCTCCTCCAGGCTGAGCAGACCAAGTGACCTCAGACACTCCTCATATGGCTTCCCATCTAGGCCCTTCAGCATCCTTGTGTTCCTCCCTTGGATACTTTCTGACAGTTTAATATTTTCCTTATATTGTCATGCTCCAAACTGCGCACAGGACTCAGCTGAGGCTGCCCCAGTGCAGAGGGAGTGTGACAATCACCACCCTCCACTGGCTGGTGATGCTGTGCCTGATGGACCCCAGGACAAGATAAGACAGATAAGTTGCTGGTAACACATTCAACATATATTTTTAAGCATGTATTAAAGCTAAGTGGAAAGGACTTCCATGCTATCTGGAATTTGCTTGCATTTCTCTCTTTACCTTATCCTTAA
Source organism: Notiomystis cincta (assembly GCA_013398075.1). Taxonomy (NCBI): domain Eukaryota; kingdom Metazoa; phylum Chordata; class Aves; order Passeriformes; family Notiomystidae; genus Notiomystis; species Notiomystis cincta. Next base: position 89,374 of record VZRX01007743.1, read on the forward strand.
GTACTTGTTTTCTTACTGTAAATTTGCATCAGCTACAAATGTTATGGGCTCTCCTAGGAGAGCTGGAAAATAGAGGCTTCCAGGTGGTGTTGCTTCTGTACACAAGTGAACCACCACTATGAACTGGAGCCATTTGATGATCTTCTTCTGCCTGCAGGAAAGAGGTGCAAGTTCTTCTGCAACAAGACATGATTTAGGTAGGGTTTAAGATCCTGTTTCTGTTTAAAGAAAGCATTTTGATTTCTTAAACAACTTGTCCAAAATTTCTGGGATTGCCAGTGAAAGTAGCTTTGAGACTTAAAAGGCATCTTGCACTGGGATTGTGTCAAGCACAGGTGTAGTTCCATCTTTAGTGAAATACTTGTATTAATCTTAGTTTTTCTACATAGCTTTTGTATATCTCTATAGATGAGGCACTGGAAATGGCTAGGGAATCTCACTTTCTGGTGGAAATTCAGGGGGTTTTAATACAGAATCCACGTATATATTTACCTGACAAATAGTTTTTAAAGGATGGATTGCCTGCTTGTTGTTTTACTTCATCTTTTTCAGGACTAGTTTGAAACAAATAAACTGGACAAAAGAAAGTTACATGAAACTCACTCAGAGGTAACATAAGATGAGCCTGCAAAAAGTGTGGCGGCCTCTTGAGCAGAAGGGCTGCTGGGTGGCAGGAGCTATTGAGGAGAATGGGCAATTGGCTTTTGTTTTTTGTTTTTTTAGATAAGCTGTAAAGTGACATGTCTCATGCCTTTTAAAGAGCAATTTTCTACTTGTGAGCCAGGGGAAATTCTTGAACTTGAAACAGAAATACAGTGAGCACTTAAATAATTAGAGACCTTTCTGATGGAATGTAGGAGAATGCAGATCACGATTTTTGCCTCATCTAGAAAAGAGCCAGGACTTGAGCTCAGGAGTTTGCTACTGAATCCTACCCAAACTAGGTATTAGTGTTTGGTAAATAGATTGATTCTGGGCTTTTTTCCCCACTCTGCAGTCATTTCCATGAACATTTTGCATCCCTTTTCAGTGATTGTTGCAGATACTCAGAACATAAGAAACATAACCTATATTTTCTAAATGTAGGATGAGTAATTCACATTAGAGTGATCAGAAAACTGGATAAGGAAATTAACCCAGCTCATCCTTTGATGGGAGAAACTATGATACGCTCCAAATACCCCATAATCTATTTCCATGTAATTTATGAAATGTTTTTACTGGAGGGAATGCAAAGGTTAACAAAAATCTGTATTAGCCCCTAATTATTCTGATATAGTTAAGCAAGAAGCAGTCCTTGAATAAAGAAGATAAAGGCTTATGTAGAAGTTCAGTGTGATTTCCTTGAAGGCATATGACATATGGTAAATTCTACATCATGTTAAGAGAATGCAGTTGTTGGAAGTAAGGCTCTACAGCTTTTTGGCATGTAAATTAAATCCCTGCTCACTCATTGATTTAAAATTAGTGCATTATGAAATCAGCCTGCAATTTTTAATGTCATTCACATGAATGTCATAATCTGTTAGTCTACAAACGCATTCTTCTATTTTCTATAGTCTACATTTAGCAGAAATTAACTTTCATCAATGAATTATTGATTACAATACTTGCCAATAATGCTGTGTAGCAACATCTCTATTCAAGATACCATTCTTTGGTTCTATATTTTCTTTCAGATAACCAAAACTGATACACCTATCCAATCCATAGCTTAAAGCTAGATCCTGAAAGTATGAAGTACAGTATGAAATACTGCTTCTTTTCTACTTATTCTTCCAACAGATTCTCTGCAGATCAGTCTTATTTTTCTTATCACCTGTATTTTCCTCAAGTCATTTTCTCCTCTCAGAAACTGTGTATACTTTTAGAAAGCCTCTGAAGTATGATGATGTTGGTTTAGGGGTTTTGTTCTCTCTAAGGGACAATTGTGTGGTAAAGCTGCTGTCCCTTTGGCTTGTTTTTCACTTGCCTTGCCTTGTCTCACCTGTGCTCACACCACTTACTTCGTCTCTCTTCACCTCTCTTGCCTATTGTTCCTTTAAGCTCTGGCACAAAGTTAGTACCATGTAACTTCTCTCTCTGACCCTGTTAGGTGAGATGGGGAGAAGAATCAGAAACTTGTGGGTTAAGATAAGAACAGTTTAATAACTGAAAATATAATAGTAAGACTAATAATAAAAAAATAACAGTGATAATAATGAAAAGGAAAGAGGGAGAGGTTTGTTCTTAATATGGAAAATTGAAATATTTTCTAGAATTCTCAGATGGTTTTGAATATTGAATGTGTTTTTCTGATACAATTCAACTATGCAAGCCCATGGCTCAATTTCAGTTTTTAATGGATCAGGTACCTGGCAACATGGCCTTTTCTACCCCTATTAATCTATAATTCTGTTAAGCTAACAGACTCCTAGAGCCCTGCTAAGAGGATTTGTTGATTTTCCTGTGGATGTTAGAAGAAAAAGACAGAATCACTTTGTACCTGCATCTCCCACCTTTTGTGATATAATAAAAAATTCAGTGCTGCCCATTATTCCCTCTATAGACCGTAAAATTTTGTTAGACCTTTTCTTTACAAGGAAAAACTGGTGGGAACATTGAGGCTATTCTTATGTCAGGTATGGAGAACACAGTACAATCTTTTTGTGTCAATCAAGTATGGGGGTGCCCCTGCTGACTGAGAGGAGTCATGAATGGAAAAATGTCGGTTGTTGTCCTAGACATAATGCAGGTAATGCTTCATGATGGAGGCAATAAAAGGTGTGCTGTAAAGAAAAGAAAGTGTTGCCATTAGTGTGGGATTTTTAGATGTGTCTACAAGCTAAAGGATATTTGGGCTCTTGAATTCTTAGCTGGCTTTGTGACCAGAAGGACCTTTCTAAATCATGGTCTTACCAAGATTACAAAGGTGCAGCTGCTTTGTAGTTCCCAGTAGCTGTTCAGACCTGCTTTGCAGAGCCCAGAGTCCTCTGTTTGCTAGTAACAGCTGTATATTGATTGGCTGGGTCTTTGCTGGTGGTGAACATTGACTTGAAAATGCCTGTCCTTTTCACAGGGCTTTCCTACTCTGGGAGTGCAATCCTTGCCTGAGATTTCGTGGTCTGCAGACAATAATTTTTGTGCCTGAGAGGGAGTTAAGTATATAATGGCAGCAAACAAAACTAAATTAGTTAAAGGGGAGGTGAAATCTTTCAACAATTAGTAACTAAAAGTTTTATGGGAAGAATAGATTGGAGAGCAGACAAATGTACAGGTTTGGATATAACCTTAAAGCCATGCTTGAAGACACTATTTCTTTATGCAGGGCAATAAAAGCAGAAGTTATCCTTGGATTAACTGAGCTGATTCCATGGTGCTGTAGGAAGCCATGTAAGCTAGTCCTTTTCATGTATTCTTCTTTAGTCTTACACCTAAACAATTGTTTTCTACTTCTGTAGATTGACTGACCAGAATTTTCAATTTTGGCCATTCAGATGAATGCAGAGATTCACACCTCCTTCTTTTCCTGTGCTGGTGAAGAAGCACATCATAGACAGGGTAGAACTAGAATTGTTTTTCTTTATGTTACTTGTGTTACATGAGAGTGTTGCAATCTAGACTTCCAGATGCAATGTGCTGGATAAAGTAAATGAACAGAGGAAGAGATGATCTGTACATACTAAAAAAAAGGGAAATGGGAATCTGAAGTGAAGGGAGAATTAGTTACTTTCTGGGGTTTAATTCCTACAGTCTGCCATTGGCAGAGTGTGGAAACAAAGCCCAGGCACTCTCTTTGTGTCCCTTGTCTTTCTTAAGAGCTCCTGCTTCAAGCTGCTGACATTACATGGCTAAATGTAAATTATTTATTGTAAGAGCAGCTTATATTCAGAATACCATGTGGAAAGAATGAATGAAGAAAATACTGAAATTCATTACTGATACATATTACAAAGTAAGGGATCTGCTCTGTGTTCCTTTGCATTCATTCCCCATCTCCATAAAATAAGTCATCTTTACTTCAGTTCTTTCATAATTTCTTACTCTTATTTTCCTTGCAAAGTCCTGTTTCTGCCTTTACTTTCCTTTACCTGTCGCTTATCCCATCCTAATTTATGCCATTCCCTATCTTCATGACACTTATTTCTCCCTGCCAGTAGAACTGTTGCACAGTTGACTGCTCTTCCATTACTCATTCTGTACGTGGTTTTGTGCCTTTTTTCTGCTGTCATTCTGTCATGCTTACCAGTTCTTTAGCAAATGGAATGTTTATAACAGGGTGTACAACAGAACTATAGTGAATTTTACCCTTCATATAATCTCTTCCTAATAAATATGATTAATATTAAAGACCTACTACTCTAATATACAAACTGTACTGAAATTCAAAATTTGAGGGTTACTTGTATAAATGTCAACTCTTACAGTTGTAACATTTTAACACTGCAAATGTCAATGCATTCTAAGTAATGGTGTTTTCCTCTACGTGAAGTACATTATAATCACTGATGGATGAATCTTAAAATTTTCCAAAGTTCACAGAAGTTAATCAATCCAAAGTTTGTATGCACTAAAAAAACTACTGACTTTTTGTGGTTTGTGGTTTTTTGGTTGTTTTTTTTTTTGGTGAGTGGAAATAGAGTGGAATGCAAGGTAGCCCAGGATTAACTAATAAAATGCCAAGGCAGTCGAAATTAAAGTACAGGTTCCAAGTATTTCAGGTGGTAAAGCATTGCTTCAGGTGTATGATAGAGGATTCTCATGAGTTTAGACATCCTTATGGGGTCATGGAAAAAATATTAGCAGCAGAAGCCTCTCATTCATTATACATGCAATTACCAAAATCACAGGTGAAGGAGAACACAGGGGGGACGATTTTGACTCATCAGTGAGCTAGTTGAAAAAGACTGATGAAATTCAGGTTTGCCATATTTATCTGCTCAAGTTCTTTTTTCTTAAATGAAAGTCTTTAAAGTGTGATTGCAAGAGCAGGAGCAGTCCTTTCCACAGGCAGTGTTTCTCAATTTCCAATACTGGGCTTTCCAAGTGGTAGACCAAATATGGGCAATCTTTAAAAATCATGCCCAGAACAGAGTATTTCCTTTAGGTTTGAATAGTTTCTTTGCAGTCACAAGAAGACTGACTCGAGTCAGCAGAGGTGGACACTTATGTGGTACTCCAGTCTAGCATAAAGCTTGCTTCAGTTGCAGAGTCAGAATCATAATCTTGTTTGTTGTCATTTGCCACTCTGTCCATTTGTTGGACGTCTGATTCAGTCAATGCATGAATGTGTTTTTATGTATGTCCTTAGCATGAATGAAATTCATGTTTTCAGTCCTTAATTGACTAGGAATGTGTGAGTCAGCTAAACACAGGCTTATCTTGGATGTGAAAAAGTGGTAGTTAAGTCCAAATATTTGTTAGTAAAACAAGTTGTTGGTATTGTTTTGCTTTTTAATTTACCAGCAAAACCAAAATAAACTATGTAGCTACTGATAGAAAAAAAAAGTAGGGAAAAATAATTCTAATTCATGCTTAAATTCATGGAATAATTTAGGTTGCAAGGGAGTTCTGGAAATCTAGTCATCTGATCATCTGGAAATCCAGTCATCTAGTCCAGCCCTCTGCTTAAAGCAGCTTCTGTTAGATTGCTCAGGGCCCCAGCCAGGGCAGTTCTGAACATCTGCAAGGATGGAGATTCCAGAGTCTCTCTGGGCAGCCTGGTCCAGTTTGTTTGGCCATTTCCATGGTTTAGGAAAATGTAAAGTGTATCTAACTGGAAATTCCTGTGTTCTATCTTGTATCCATTGCCTTTTGTCCAGCCTCTGAGAAGAATATGGCTCCATATTATTTATATACCCTCCCATTTATGTAGCTCAGTGGGTGGTTGTCCTTTGTCCCTAAAGCAGCATACTGCTGGTTCATGGTCAACTTGTCCCTTAGTCCTCAAGACCTTTCCTCCAAAGCCCTTGTGTGGATTTCTTGCCTTCCAGCTGCAGAGCTTGACATTGGTCTGTGTTGAGTTCTGTGGGTTTTCAGCCAGTTCTCTTCCCCAGCTTTTCAAGGTGTTTCTGAATAGCAGCCCAGGCCTTCAGCATCCTGATTGTTCCCAGCAGAATGATGCACACTTTCTGAGAATGCCACATCAGTCACTGAGGTCATTAATGAAGATGTAAAAGAATACCAGATTGAGGGATTGATCCCTGAGGAATGGCAGTAGTAACTAGTTTCCAGTTGTACTTTGTACCACTGATGACACCCATGTGAGCCCAGCTAATTTTCCATACACTTTATAGTCTGTTTATTGAGTCTCTACCCCATCAACTTGGCTATAAGCGTAATGCGGGAGAGCAATTCACATATTGTTTTTATCTCATGGTAACTCTTAGAATTCTGTTTTTCCCCTCTTCATTTTTTCCCAATGCTGTAAATGAGGGTATAACTATTCTTTTAATCTAAGCAACACTGACATTCTTTAGGAAGTGCATAATAGATCAAAGACACATTTGTGATACGGACATTGACTATGCTCAGGTGTTGGAAGTCAGACAAATATGTGATGAATTCTGTGGCAAAGTTCTGGCCTACCTATATGGGGTTATTTATTACAGGGTGAAACTGACCAAGACATGAAAAACAAATAGGAGGCCTCATGACTGGTTTATCTTTATTGAATTCTGTGCAGAGGCACAAAGAATGGATGCGTGCCTTTTCCTTTCTTTATATTCACAATAGTGGCTAATTACTATCATGGAAGGATACACATTTTAATTTATATAATTTAAAAGTTAATTTGATGTTTGGGAAGAAGAGTGGGAAAGAGCTGCATGACAAACTGTTAAAATCTCTCTAGAGATTATTCAAAACTTTCTCTTCAGTGGCCTCCTCATGCAGTAACTGATCTTGATAAGTTGATGAAACAAAAATGAAATGTTAGCTGTGGAATACCTTTATTGGCTGAACTAATCTAAAGATGAAAGAATACTTTTCCCTTAGAAAAATACTGGTGCAGCTACCCATGATTGCAATATTCTCTCAACCCCTATTGATTTAATTTAGCAATCAGATGAAACAGCAAGAAAGCTTATTCACAGCCTTTCTTAGCTATGATTTATCTTTATTTGTCTGGCTCAAGAAATGTTGACTATCTAATCCACATGTAGAGACTGCTCTATTTTTAAGTCTGTGTCTCTTTGTGTCCAAGGCAACCATTTGAAGCCAAGGAAATCCTAATATCTGCAGAACTTATTTCATGTATGTATGAGTCCAGCTACAGCAGGCTCTCAGGGTCTGTCAGATTATCAACACAAACATATAGCAATGCAGATATCATGAATTTGTCTCCGTGGGGATTAAAGCTAGCAACAGCTGTTGGGGATTAATAACACTGCAGATGTTTGAACATAGAAATCTGCTCCTTCCTTTAGCACTCATTTTTCACTTCCTTAAAAAATAAGTTGTTTTTTATTTCCTGGGGTTTAGATTTTATTAATAGATTGGCCATATTAATTACAGAGCTATTCCAGCTTTCACAAAGCATTATTACGGTTGAGCAAAGTGCGAATGTTACGTGCATGCATTTGGTCTAATTAAGCAATTCAGTGCTTCATTCCTTATGTTAACCAGGGCTTTGTGGCCATCAAAATAGTATCAGCAAAGTGTCCTAAAAGCATTTTGAGGACCAGCAGTCCTCAAACTCGTTGACAAACTCACTAAAAGCATTGTGAAGTACTTGCTTTAGCAATCTACAAGTGATTCACAGGCAAGGCAGTGTGGTTATGTACTTTACAATATTTTCCACTCTTCATTAAAAAAGGGCAAAGTGCAGTTTTATATATATGTTAATTAAGGTCCACAGAGAACCTCCAAAAGATTAAAACCTTATTCTTCATGTTTTAGAGATACATACATTAGAGCTCTGAAAAAGAGTTGTGTGATAGGAGATCTCTTTTGAGGAAACTGAGTTGTCCTAGGAAATGAATTCAGTAAACAACTAGAGGAAGGCAAGAGAGAGAAGGGCGAGATCATTACTCAGCCTGGTCTGAATTCTTTTTATTTGGCTAGCAATTTATTGCAATTGATTCCTATTTGACTTTCTCTTTTGAGTAATGATTTATTTGTACAAAATGAAAGCATTCTGATTTGGAAGTGACTCTTGCATACATTTAGCTTTTACTTTTTTCATCATTATGAATAGTATAGTCAAGAGAGTAAGAAATAACTCAAGAGATTGTAATTAACAGGATTTAAAGTCAAGAGGAAAACAGCAGTGTGTGATATTACTGTCCTTATAATTCCTCTAGTTACTTGAAGCAGTTTTTCCACAGGTACTTTTGGTTTAGTTTTATAAATAAGTACTAAAAGAATGTTTAATAAATTGCTGGTTTATAATCTTTCTTACCAACTCCTAGCATTTTTATTCATTTATATACATTTGTCAAAGTAAGTTGACTTTTGTCTGAAGTTTTGTCACTACATTCTGTTAAACTGTGAAAGTCATTATTTTGTTGAAAATAATCAGAAGTAGAACCCAATATAAGCTTGAAACTTTATTTTGCTTCTTAGAAGCTTTTCGTGATCCTTGTACTTTCTGCTCCTCTATTAGCTGAGTCTTCAGCTGAATATAGCTATTTTCTTAATGGTACCTCAGTCTCAGAAAGGTCGTGGCAAGAGGGAGCTAATTGAGGAAGTCCTTGGAGTTTAACTGGCAAATATTAATAACTTTATAAAGATTCTAGGAGCAAGCTAGAAAAACTAATATATTTTATAACATCAGTTGAGACATTCAAGCAAACACCAGGCCAGAGTGACAGGATTTTTTTTAATAAGGGTTTTTGTGTAGAGTATTTTTCAAGTAAAAATTGTTTAATTTGGCAAAATTTTCTCCCATTTCTTTGTCCTACACATGACCATCCTAATTTACCCTATCATGGAGATATGACTCTTATTACCATGCAATGACAGAAGAAATTTTTAAAAGACAGTATATTAATTTAAGGGTAGGACATAATGATGGGAATTTAAGTGTAAAAGAGTAGCATGAAAGGCTGACAAAATCTTTCAGACTGTATCTAAAATTCTTGTAAGAAGGTGAAAAAGAAGGTTTTAAAACTCTCTGGAAATTTGCTGGTATTCTTTTAAAGGTGTGTTCAGCTAATTTATGTAGATTTTTCTCAGCTGTATTTAATTTTTGTAGATTCTATTGCTTGAGTCTGTTCTTGCTTAATATTACTTTACTTTTCTTAAAGCAAATTATTTTCTTTATCCATCTTTATGTGGAAAAATTGAACTTGCTTCTTGCATGGCTTTAGAAAAATCTGCAATTCTAATGAATATTGCTAGGAACTATACAAGAGCAATTTCATTAAATTACCAGGATAGAAACAAGTTGGGTAGATAAAAGGCAGGAGACTAAAAACTGAAATACTTTTTTTTCTAATTTTAAATAGATTTCTGAGACTTTTCTTCTAAACATATTCTAAAATTTTCAGGTTAACTTGCAAGTATAGCCATAATGTTTTAGCAACTTAATAGGCACCCTTTAATGTAGTAATATTGACTTATGTTTATCAGAGTTTTAAAAACCGAGAGCAACTTAATAAACATGAAACTGTCATGGAATAGATAACACAATTAGCTAAATCTGCTAAAGCTGTGGTATTTTTACTTTGATTGATGATATGTTTAATTTCTGAAAATTTTTCACTGTAATCTTGACCTGATGTTCAGTTTAGTTTTTAATTTATCACAGCAGATATGTTTTGATGTGGAGTTGGGAAGGGGCTGGGATCATTTTGAGTCTATTTCAGACTCAGCATTTAATTTTGATCAGTTCATTTCTCTACTTGTTTTTTACCTTTCCTTATAGATGAGTACAGGCAATAGAGTGCTTTGTGACAAAGTTGTTTGGTGGGTGCCTGGATCAGGCAGGGTCAACCTACTATACCTGTAAATTTACAGAAATGTCCAAACTAGCACATCCCTAAGAAGTTATGGAATCCTAAAACACTAGTGCCTGGTACTGTGCAGGCAATGGGGGTGTCTCAAGGACTTTATAATCTACAGGTTAATTGCTTTTTTCCCATATTTCTATCCATGAAATCCAGAGCTAGTGTTACAGAAACTATTGTTTGTAGAAAAGTGGAATATTTATGGGTATTTCAATACTCTGCGCTTTAACTCAGTAGGATATCATGTGCTTGGGCAGTTAAACAGATTGATCCATTGTCTGCCAAACCTTTGTTCTACCTAAATTAGTATGAGCAGTATTAGCAGTATGAATTTTCAATATCTAATCCTGAAAAATACAAACTTAATGGGATCCTGTATATTCTGATCTGAAATAAAAAGAGCATTTACATACTCAGCATGCTGACAGGAATTTGTATATAAGATTCCTTGGAATGCTGTAGTGCTAAATTACCTTTGTAGGCAGGAAAAAAATTGGCTTAAACTGAGATGACAAAATGAGAGGAGGCAGCAGATGAAGGAATTTATTTTGGATGCTTCATTTGAAGAAGGTTGTCTTAAATTTTTGGATGCCAAAACTGTGGGACATGCCTGTTCTTGTATCTGATGAAAGCTTTATGTTTTTCAACAAGCATTCCATACCCCCATCCCCCACCTAAAAAGAAAGAAAGGATGAAGGCCTAAAATGCAACTGAAATGATGCTGGTGGTTTATAGGGTAGGATGAAAATGGAGTGAAGTTTTGACTACCTCTAAAATATTTGTAGCTGTCTACAATAGAAGAGATCGTAAGATACAGATTTTTGGACTGGGAATGCAGTATGTGGAAGTACATGGCCATGATGACAAAGTTGAAGACAAAACTGAGAATAGAGGAAGAGACAGATGTACTGGAGACAGAGGAGGAGGAGCTGTCAAAACAGAAACTGAGGCAAGCAGTAAAGGCAAAAGAAAATAATGTCCTGATTTTCCCTTCCGCAACAACAGTTAGAACTGTCACAGACCTGGGACAGTTTAGTGAGAAAACTGATTTTTGAAATGGAGACTTGAGTGATGTGTGGAACCTTCTGATCCTAACACTGTCAGTGGGCTGCACCACTCAAAGATGCTCATTCCACTAGCTACTCCAGTACTTCTGTGATGAAATCTCCCCACCTTTTAGTGGGAGTCATATTTGACTGGTATCATCAGTGTCTTACAAACAGCATCTGACAGTTCCAGAGCTTGTGGAAACAAGAAATTTTTTAGGAGTAAGAGATAATAATTGTCCAGAACACAAGTGCTGCTTGTTTTGCTTTTTTAAGGGAAAAGAGATCATGTTGTAATATTGTTGGATGGAATAGTTCCATAAAAAATTCATGTTACAAGTGGAACAGGCTTGGTTGGAACTCCCCTGGATTTTTGTGTAGAGTTGAATTTTAAGGTTTTGATATTTTTTATTTTATTTTTAAAGGAAATCCATATATAGGATGTATAGGACATCCTATATATTCCAAGGCCTAGGTTTTATTAAGAAGAGAGGTTTTCAGAAAGCTGCTGTGAGAAATTTTTCTGCTAATGATATCAATGTATGAAGTTAAGGTTTTTCATAACTAGAATGAAAACCTTATTGAAAACTATAGTATCCAGTACAAAATAAAATGGACAATTGCTTGAAGAAACAGCTTGAGTAATGGATTATTGCTTAATATTATTTTGTGTAATGAGAAGATGGTGTAATAATATATGGTTGCTTTATTGATACTCAGTTGCCAATTGAGATAAATTAGGTAAGGTTTCTTCCTGTATAAGTAATTTAACTATCAGTGTTCTTTGACATAAGTTATAAAGATTTACTTTCTTTTTTAGACTATTAATTTCATTCTATCTTTATCAAACAATCTTTTGCAATAACTTCTTATAAGTGTAGCATGTCATAGCTGATACAATTCTTTACTCTTGATGTCTCTCTACTGCATAATTAAGTTTATAGCTTAAAAGAATTTTACTTTTTTACTGAAAAAGTCTGGTCACTTAGGGCTTGTAATTTTCTCAGCTAATGTGTGAAGGTCACCGTAATGTTCAGTTATTACTGGATGTGATAGCAGTTTGACTTTTTTTCTAAATAATTACTGTGCCAAAAATCTGTAATGTTTGCTTTTGTAAGTACTGAAAAAATAATTGAAAAAAAAGTCCAAGCTTGTTAAATTAAGAGGTTGCATGTCGGTTCAACTTAACCTTCGCTTCAGTTGATTTATTTAAAAAAGCAAACTCTGAGAAATTTAAGGGAATTATTTAATGAGGTCATGTTGATTGCACATCTTAAGAAATTTGATGTTTAAGAGGCATGTACTTACTTCAAAGTTCTAAAACTGACTTTCATCCCAAGCAGGAGTGGGACTGAGGTGCAAGGGATAATGAAGGAGAGGGCTACAGAAGTAGGGAAAATGGAATGAAGAGTCAAAGAGCTTGTTAAGAACAGAAAGTAGATTACTTATGGAAAAGTCAGCCCATTTATCCAATGGTCTAGGAAGCTCTAGGAAGATAGCTGAGAGAAATGGAAAAAACCCCAAGACAACTGTGTAGTACAAGCATACAGATGGATCAAGGGACTAGCCACTCTTTACCTGGTGCATAAAATTGAAAATCTACCTCCCCAGCAGGGAGGGCTAATGATACTGAACAAGTTGGGATGAGAATTCAGCTGAAATTCCTTTAGAAATGTGACGTGAAGATGGAAGAGATGTAAAGAAGAGCTAACAAAAATTATAAGGACAGTGGAGATTTTACTTCCTAGGAAAAGATCCCCAATCCAAAAGCTGTTGTTATGCAAGCCATTTTGGCTGCAGTTGAGATGGTTTCAGATCTGTGTGTGTGATGCTTATGTATTATCTAACCTGCTTTTGTCAAAAACCCTCCAGCAGGAGAAGGCTTTAATGTAATTTTGACAGAACCAGGAGGGGAAATAAACTGATATATGGTTATGTGCCAGCTTGTTTGAAGAGGCAGGGAAGGTGATTTGGAGATTTATATTCTGAAGGTGCAACTTCACCAGAACGATACAGCTGAACAATTTAAACAAGTTTGACTTGTTCAGTAAAAAGACTTTTGATTGCTGATTATGTATCCTCTTATAAGACTAAACAGCAGGAATGAAGAAGTTCAAAGGACAAGGTTAATAGAAACCTTACACACAATTATAGATACACAGTGGTTTGTTGCTGGCTGGAAATAACATTTCTGTCTCTCAGAACAGTGAAAACAAAATGGTCTTCTCCAAGGAGAGGCAAATGCATTTCAAGAGAGAGCTTGTTAAAGGATTATACATTGCTGTCACAAGCCACAACACAGTGCTAAATTTGATTACCCAATTCCATCATTCCAGATGACAAAACCAACCACAGAATCACCAAATTAGTTACAATAATGCATTCAATCAATTTTCTGTTCCACACTCCTTGCTCATACAGCTCCATTATTTATTTGTAGATTTACAATGTAATAATGTTCAGTATGATGTAAAGAGTCTTTTAAGTTCAGGTTGTATCCAGTTGAAAAATACAGCATTGGTTTTTATCCCTCGGCCTATCTGGTTTATTAAAGTAGGTCTACAGTCATTTGCTCATAGAAATACTGTGAACAGAATCTTTAATCTTCTTCCAAGAAAGCCTACATTTTATTAGAGACTTGACAGATTCTTAAGAATGTTCATATGCTGTCAATAAGTTATAGATAATGTGATTTTCTGTAGTACTTTTTTAAGAACTCTGTCTTTATATAAATCACTATAATAGATAATGAATAAAGTTTTCTATTTAACGCTGATTTGTAAGGATTTTTAATACAAAATCTTTCAGTGTAGTGTAAAATGCCAGTTTTTCTCCCTCATATCCAAGGCCATTAATTGTCCTTTTACACAAATAAATAAGACTTAAAAAAGCTATGCATTGTATCTTACTATGAAGTGTGAGCGATGTGCTTTAATTGAGAGATTATTGGCAGAACTTTGAATTTTCCAGTGCTGTTTTAGGTTGAAATTGTGGAGAATTTACACCCAAGTGTAAGGGTTTTTTATTGTGTGGAGGTAGATACTAATGAGACAGAGCAGCCTGAAACTTTGCTGCAAATAGGAATGGTGGGGTCACACTGTATGCTTCTGGTGTCCTGTACCTGGGTAATAGGACAGAAATTGTTATTTCTGCCTACTTTCATGCATTTTATCTAAAGTAACTAAAATACCCAAAGTATTGGATAGACCAGTATAGCAAACTAGTGAATATATGGAAGTGCTGCTAGATTTATGCAAATCCATAGTGCTCCAATGTTCAAGTATAAATCAAAATATTTATCTTTTTCTTCATGCAGAGAGGGTCATAGGCAGTGTTTTTTAGAAAGACAAGCTTACTTTTGGGATTTTAATGTAGAGTAATGCTCTGATGGGTAGTCAAATCTATTGCACAGCTGGTCACTGGCCAGATGGCAATGGGAGGCTCCACTGCAGGCCCTTGCAGTAGCACTAGGATCTGGATGTGATGAGACTCCTGAGCCACTGCTCTGCTCTGGCCCTTGGTGACCACCCAGCACAGGTATAGTTAATTGTTGTTGATTATCTTAACTGTGTACAACTCCCTTTCTAGTAACTACTTTAAATGTCCTGCCAGTTTACAGTGTAATCCATCTTGCAGCACAAACTACTTAGAGGATCCTTTGGAGGAAAAGGCCAAATTCTCCATCTAGGATGTTAATCAACATAACCAAATTGCTGAGGCTAAGCACAGCAGGAGCTGCCTGAGGGAAATCTGTATGAAGGTCCCACCTGGCAAGGACCTGCAACAATCTGTCAGATCATCTCTCTAAGCATCAGCCTTATCTCCCTGGGTCATCTGCATGGCCAAAGTCGCTGAACTGGCCTGAGGTTAACAGATAAACTTGAAACTACGTAATTGCCCAAAATTCCAGTGGTGATAGGGCTGCACCAGGCCAGGTCAGGATGCCAGCCTGCAGGTTAGGGCCTGGATCTGTGAGAATCATGGCCAGGCAGAGGCATCACTTCCATACAGCCAGAGACCAGCACTCCTGCAAGGTTGCTGGGGCAGGTACAATGGCCATGGGCTGAAATCAGGTGGATTGTAGATAGGGGGTCCCAGTTGAGGCTAGTCAGGATCAGTCAGTGCACTTGTGGCTCAGGGGCAGAGGTACCACAGCCCCCTCAGATGAGATACCTATCATATGCTGCAGGGAGTTGTGAAATGTTGGGGCAACACTGAGAACTGAGGGTTGGTAATCCACACCAGAGTCTTGTGCTGCAGTCTGATGATGGCATTTGCTATATTTGTGATTTATGGTCTTATTTTATATACTGCTGCCTTTGTCATCGATCTATTCTTCACCTCCTTGCAATGAAAGTAATAATATAATGTATAAAAGTTTAGTTCAGGATCTCAGACTGACAATAATGGCTTCTTTTGTTTGTTATATGCTACTCAGTTGTGCTTAAGCCCTCACCATTTTTTAGCAGAGCTGGTAATTGTTGCTCTGATTATGCAACTGTCTTCATGCTGCATTGTGGGTTTCATAATGTCCTATTAGTGCTCTGGTTAGCCAACAGATCTGTCTTGCCACCAGCTGTAGGAAAATACTTTCAGAAAAGTGCACTCCCAGTGGAAGTGATTCAGATTTTAATGAGCAGGATGTTTTATGGTCTTTGCTAATATAAATGAAACTGGAAGAGGACATTTTCTTGCCAGAATATGTTCTCTGTAATGCCAGAAATTGCAGGCTATGCATAAACTGTTGTATTACCAAGCATATTCTGCCAGAATATGAATATGTATTATTCAGTCAAGTGTTACAGTATGACCATATAAATAGTAATAACACTGTGTGTTGAGAGGGGAAATCCCATTGTGTATAATGATACCACCAACAGAACAGAATGCTAATGTGTCCTCTTAAACACTCGCTGGAAAGTAGTTAGTGACCTCCCTGCTTAGGAACTGTCTTCAGGCAAAAAACCTAAACTATTTTAGGTTCTCTACTTTCCCTCCTGAGCCCCTGAATTCCCAGGGGAATAGGATATATTAAGAACTAGCTGCCTACAGCTTGTGGGCTTACAAAATACCACTTTGTGTTTTTTTTCCTTCATGACAAAAGCTATTTGAAAGCCCTCTTTCACTTAGAAATAACCTGAACAGTTAATACTTTTTAAATGTGTTCCTGAATTGACAACCTGAAACAAATGCTAATGCAAAATTTAGCCTGATTATTGAAAACTATATCCAGCTATTAACTTAGAAAAGCAATATTTGAGACTACATTTCCTTTCTGTCTTGCCTTTCCCAACCCTGAAGAAAACATATTTAAAGCAATTCTAATGTATGTGCTGGGGTCATACTCCCAGATTCTTTCTGAACAGAATTTAATTGATCTTGCTGTTGGAGCTGAGCCATGAGTCTGTCTTGCCACTTTGTCACGGTGTCTTGGAAGACAGCAAACTGGGATATATGCAAGAATAGAGGTCTCTAATGAGCTCTACAGTTAGCCTAGTAAAATGCCTTGCTATCTTCTTAAACTTTTGTTTAGTCTCATTCTATAAAACATAGTATGTTATCTCTCCTGGATAGAGGTTTGGGCCTGCCTTAAATATTTTTCAGTAATATCTACTTATCATTCTTATTCGGATGAAGGATGACCTGTTATTATCTGGAAGATTTTTTTAGACATTTTACCTGTGCCAAGATTTTCATCATAAAACATCTTACCACATCTGGTATATCATATGTTCAGGTTAAAACAGTTACCCATTTTAGTTGTCTACATTTTTCTCTAGTAGGTATCATGTGTTTTCTAATAAGTAAGAAGGTGTTGGATACAGAGGATATAGAATGGGTACAATTATGGCAAGGCTATTCAGTCCAAACCAGATTATGGTGGAGGTCTTTATAATCTGTGACTAGAGGAGGAACAAGAGCAACAGTATTTATAGGTAATGAGGTATAAATTTTTTCACAGAGGAATTCTTTGAGTGTCCCATATCCACAAGTAACCTATTGTTAGCCTAATACTTCTTTTTCCTTTTTTCCCCTCTCCATCTTCTAGCTCAAAAGCAATAAAAAGGAACAGATTATATATAAACCATAACATTTGGCCATAAGTAATTGATCAATGTTTAAAGTACAAAAATACACAAAGATGGGGTAAGTAGCTGAAAGGACTGGTGTGACAACACTTGTGTTTGTTGTCTGGATGTATTTGTTAGAGTTTGATTTAGATAAATTTTTCAGCATATCCTTTTCTTAGTGATAGATTTTAATACGGTAATTCATATACTTTATTGTAGTACAGTAATCTGTATTGTATTTTCTCTTTTTTTGTGAAAGCTGACTGATTCTGTGTCATAGTATGACCTAGAAAGGCCTGCATACTGTACAGCAGGACATAGTGCCTTCATCCTGAGTACACCAATGGTGTGGGCTAAAAGACTAAATGTATTTCCTTATTGAACATGGGAGTGACACCTGAAGGATTCTAACTGTTTAGAGAACCATCATGATGTTTGGGTTTATCTCCAACAGCAGAGCTAACCTAAAACTAGAATTTATTTCTGGTTTTACAGTAGATGCTCAGCTGAAGAAATCCCCGTATTTTGTTGTTTGGGTTGTGGGTTTTTTGTTTGTTTGTTTGTTTGTTTGTGGTTTTTTTGTTGGTTTTTGTTGTTGTTGTTGTTGTGTTGGGTTTTTTTTGGTTTTTTTTTTGTGTGTGTGTGTGTGTGTGGTTTTTTTGTTTTTGTTTTGGTTTTGGTATTTTTTTTGTTTTCTTTTCCTGAAATTGCAGATGTATATTGTGTTGTTTCAGAGTTATGTGAAAAAACCCTTATATTCCTACCACAATTTGCTTCCAAGAAACCAGACCTAAGGAAATAAATTGGAGAATGGTGCATGCACTGTCAAACATTGTCAGAATCACATCTAACTTAATATACTTCAGCATGGTGGCTCTGGGAACTTATTTTTTTTTAACTTTTTACAACACTTTGCTGTAGCATTCAGTGTTGAATAAAATTTGGAACCAAAATTGGACTAGCAGTTTGGCCCACATTCATTTTTTCCTAAGGAACTTCTCTGAGCTGGAAAGAGTGAGACAGAACTGTGGAGTGGGTGATTTATTGTTTAAGGTCCTGCTTTGATCCTGTGCAGCAGGACACTGCTCTGTGGGTGGAAGTTTTGTTTAGAAATCTTCTTCAGGTGATGTAAAGTGAATTCTAATTGATCACAAGTCTGTTACTGAAATGGTATTGATCTAATTATCCTTTCCAGGGAACAAATTAATTCACCTTTTCCACTGAATTAATGTTCAGTGAGTAGGAATGTGTATGTTTGAAGACCACTTTCTTTTACTATCATAGTCATGTATGAGAATAGTTCTAAAGAGAAGGTGGTCAGATAGATGGTTTTAGAATCGAATCCATTAATGACACAGTGGTCCCTGGATGCCACAGGTGTCATATCTGTGTGATGTACTTGATGGCATCTGTCAGGACTCATCTGCTTGCAGTTCTGAACAACTCAAGGTAGAGGCATATTGATCACTTTCTTGGAAAGTGTTTCTTTCTCTGTTCCTAATGGAAGTCTTTTAAAAGAGGGAACTCCTGTGCACATGGAAACAGAGTAGACATGGGAAGGAAGAAGAGAGAAGGAGTATTGATGTTTTTCTTTACATAATTTTGAAGCTGATAATAATGGAATGTCCCAGAAACTGAAGAGAGAAGACAGTGTTCTAGATAAAAAAGTTGTGAAATTATGAAGGAACTACTGCTCATGGGATTAGACAAGAGAGTGGAGCATGTTATGTAGAAGAAAAATCCAACTTAACAGAATGACTAAGGAGAAGGGAAATTACCTAAACAAGAAATGGCCTAATTTATAGAAATAACAGCTAGATGCTTCTCTGGAGAGGAAAAAAATATGAACAACAGATGTCTTGGAGGATCTCTGAAGACCCAGTGCTCAAGAATTTTTTGGGAAATTATATGTGTAGTTTTTATTTTGCCTAGAGTTCCCTTTTAGCTATGACAATAAAACAAAGGAGCAAATTGCATGGAAAACTTCAGTTATATTTTATCTTATTTAAGTTCTGACAGCTACCTCTGAATTAGTAATGATATTGAACAGTAGAGAAAGTATTTGTGGGACTAGGCATCATTTGATCAAACATAGTTTATGATAAGACCAGGTGCACCCTTCAAGGACATACTTTCTCTGCTGGTTTTCAAGGAAGGAGCCTTTTAGTCTGAGACCCTGACTCCTTTTAGCAATTGTGTGTCCCCAAATAGTCAATTGTAAGCCTACAGTGAGGATGGAGGGGAAAATTAACTACCCACCCATATGGAAGGAGCGAGAGTACTGAGGAGAGTGGGGAATTAGATGTTGTCCTCGTGGTCTAAAGATCTTATGTTTGAACAGCCCCATTCCCCTCAAGGGAAAACAGAAGGTGTTTGTGTCCTGAAAATGTACCAGAGAAGCCTGTGAAAGTGAGTGTGCTTTGACTTAGCTGAAGGAGATGTGACACTAGTTGCATTTCTGTTTTCAGGTTCCCATCTGAAGGCTGTGCATGTGTGTAAATGTGAATGCATGTACTCCTAGTAGAGCAGAAATCTGCCAGGCATGTGATTGTTTAGAATGGATTGTTCTGTATCCTTTGAAGACCTAGTGCCATATCATTCTGTGGCTTCTCTCCAGTTCAGTTAACTTGGCCTATTGCTGAAGAAGCCAATGCTGAGGGGCTGAGAATTGGTTTGCACTTCAGACCTGCCTAAATACAGAGTCAGAAGAAAGGAACCTGTATAAGAACCTAGTTCAGGGAACCAGTGTCAACTTATCCACATCAGCTTGAATGGTTAACTGAGTGGACTAGGTATGCCATAAGAGACACAAAGTTCAAGTCCAAGAGACACGAAGCTGAAGTCCAAATGGTCTCTATTGGTTTTATTTTTCAGACCTGGATATCAAGCCCATTGTAAGATTTTAGCAGAACTAAATACTTACTGAAATTTAAGAAGGATTAAAAGGTTGATCAAGTGCTGTTTTTTTCTCTTACCACTCTCAACTTCTTAACACTCCTTTAAAATATTGCAGGTTTTGTGAACACAGTACGGTATAAATGGTTTCCCAAAGAGATTATAGTGTGTTCTTCATCCTGCATAAGCAAGCTTGATATTCCATAGAGGCTGCACTGAGGTCAGGGCCATTACTTAACAAGTCCTGCTGAGCAAGATGAGAGTGTCATCATAGCAAAAACTGAATCAGTGATTCAGGATCTAGCTCAATAGGAAAAGGTCTGAGTCTTAAGCTGAAGACAGGAACATAAATGCAACAAAGGAATGTTGAAGGGAAACAACTTTTGTTCTTTTGATTTAAACACTTATCATTAGTCTAGTATTCTGCAGGTGTTCCCAGGTCATAAGCAGGCTATATAAATGCTTCAGAGGCTCAAAATTAGATTTAAGAAACTTTTAGTTAGAAGTGTCAGAGATTGTGCTCTGGCATATCAGGCTTATTCTCAGTGTATCAATCTTTTTTTTATGATCCTGGTCAAATAATTTTGTTCATATAAATTAAGCAGTAATGAGAGTGCTTTTTCTTTGCAGAGCACCTTTTATGTATGTGAGGGTTTCTAAGAGATCAGAGGGCATTTTGAAGAATGCAAGTTGTGACAATTTGTTGACCATTTATGTTCATCATGGTAACTGAGTTATCATAGAGCAGCAAAATCCAGTAATATCACAGCTAGGGTTAACAGATCACAAAAGCCTGAGATGGCAGAGGAAGGGTGTTAAGTTTGAACTTGTTCCTAGCCAGAAATAATTGCTTCTGGTTTCATGATGAAAACTGCATTTCTTTTAAGTACAGATGAAGTTGTACAACTGTTTCTTGGGTAAAAATAAGACAGAAAAAGACACAATTGTATCCTTCCCCAAATACTTCAATTCTTCATCTTCCCCCTCCCCCCAAATATTCCGAACATTTTGTCTCCACTTTGTTCCCTCTTCTGCTTTTTCCTCTTGACTTTTTGCCAGATTTACATTTCAGCATGCTCTTAAATAATCTGAAGCCCACCTTGCCAGTTTCTGAAAGTTAGTCTGACATCACTCTGGCACTGCAGTTAATGTTGGTGCCTTTTCTGTGAAGGTTCCTGAAGCAGTGCTTGTCTGGCTGTGTGTAGTGGGTAGCCAGAGAAGCCATAGATTATAGATCTATAGATCTCTTGTCCTCACTGTTGTCAGAATCCTCTCACAGATACTGGTGGGATTCTTCTTGATGGAAACTTCATAATTTTTTTTGACTAGGAGGTGTCATAATGAGGAATCAAAATCAATCAGAAAACCTCACTGCATTGGATGATCTTGTTGCCTGTAGAAGACAATTCATGTACCAGTGGTGCTGGATTTTCATCCCACAGTAGGAAGCCTGTTTTTGTAGTGGAAGGCATAATAAACCAAATAAAATTTGGATAGACTTTAAGCCCATGAGTGGACTCTCATCATATATGGTTATATTAATTTAAGAAACTGTGTGGTAGGCACTTGCTCTTCTGCTGTTTCTTCTACTGGGCATCTTAGTCATGTAGTGAACTTTCACTGCCTGGGACATTAGGTCAGTGGCTTTATCATGTGAGAATGATGACTATACTAAACTAATAGATGCAGAACAATTTGTGAGGTGTCCAGGTGTGGGTACAGCCCTGGTAAGATCTCACTATTACAGTGAGGTAAATCTCCAATGTGCAGTGCTCCCTCAAGCCGCCTCTCCTTTCTCTTTCATTTTATTGTAAAGATAATAATGAAGTAATAGTCTGCTCTGGTGAAGTGTGAGGTCTGGATGACAAATGACCCACACCACAGAGAGCTTTGTCATGGATGCTGCCTGGTCTGTCAGAGAAACCACATAATGGTCAGGTAGTTCCCAGAGGGAAGGGTGGCAAAGCATTTACCATTCATTACACAGGTGCCATAGCTGGCTAATTCTTATTGCATCACAGGAGATGACATGGCAGCTTTATTTAGCAATAGAAAAAGACATTTTGTACATTGCTGTGTTTAATGCCCCAAGTTTTGAAGTACAGATGAACAAAAAAAATTACTTCTTTTTAATAGCCTAATGTTCTTAGTTTTATAGATTACTATGTACTTTTCAGACTAATAAGCTGAAATTTGGGGGGAGGCGTGGGGGCTGGTTTGTTTCCTTCCCCTGCCCCTTCCCACTGGGGGAATTGTTGGTTTTATTAATCCTGCCAAAGAAACAGAGCTTTCTCACTGGAGACAAAGAAGCTAGGAAAAGTCGGTATATGTGTGTAATTGTAGCTTTTTTAAAAGAAAAACCTTGGGAAAAAAGCTAATCTGCTTTCCACAGTATTTATGGTTTATCACTTGAGTTGGTGCTCAAAATAGAGATGACAAACAGGTTTTTCCAGAGGTTATCTAAGATTTTGAGTTCAGTGCAGTTAGAAAGACCATCCCTATCAAGCTCCTTTAAATCAACTTCTTGACTGTCCTCCTTAAATTGAGAGTCCTGGTAGAATAAGTCCTTTAATGCAAGATTGCATAGCTTTCAGTGCAGATGTGTACATAAATATTTAAAGGTATGATGGATCAAATAAATCACAAAGAGTTCCTAGAATGGATGCATGTGCCTAAACCAAGCAACTCAGAATAGATTATTAAATACCTTTTTGAAAAGGCTGTTAATAAGCTGCCTAAATAATTTCTTGAATCAAGTGAAGTAAAGCACGACAACAGTAACAAAATAGCTCAGCCTGCACTATTTTGACATGAAAGACCCAGTACAAAAGATCCCAGAATAGGGCTATGCTGGTGCCATGACTTCTGCCTTACAACCAGCATGTCCCTGGAATCAGAGTCGTGATGAAAGTACACAGATGTAACACTGCTCTACTGACTGGCCTCTTAACCAAAGGAAACAAAAAGGCTAAATAGAGACCATGGGAGAACAGGTATCCCAGCACTGGGGTGAATATGTAACTTTGCAAATCCTGTTTAATCAGTTTATCAGAAATTCAGACTTTACAGTCCACATGGGTATACAGTGTCCAACATCCAAAAGGCCTTGGTCAACTGCCCATAATTATGCCTATAGGTCTCGGATGTTGCTTGTTATACACTAATTGAGTGCCTCTGGATAGCTGCTAGTGGTGTTAATTTATCTTAATGCATCTCCACAGTTTAATTACCTTGCAGACCCATGGGCATTACTGTTATCGTGGAAGAGGAAGCCCTTGGGGGGCATGCCTGTCATCAGATCCGAGCCATTTATAAACCCTCTAAATGTTTGATCTATGCTAATAATCTAGATTCTTTGTAGAGCCAATTGAGATAAAAGATTAATTTCTCTCAAGGTATCCCTTTCAGACACGTGTTTTAAATATTTACAAGGAAACATTTATGCAAACCTATCTCTTTTTTAATTGACTGAGAGGCATATAGGAGCTAAAATTCTCCGGCAGCTGAAAGAAACTCATTCTTGGCTACCACTGTTGCTGCAGAATGCTGTAGAAATCAGGGAGAATTATTTTTATAAGCAGAACTTGCAACTACAAGCAGTTACTCAGTATTCTCAGTAATCTCTTTGAAAAGAGCTTATTTCATTTTGAAAATATGGCCTAAGTGTTTTAGGACATAAAATATATATGTATTTGTATACATTTCAATGTTAAAAGGTACTTCGGGTGGACATGATACTAAAAATGTTGCCATCTCTCAGTCTTGGCTAGTAAGCATTTTTACTCACGCAGACTTGTTCATGTAATCCAAAAGAAATGATGCTCTGGTTTGATGTGGATAATAATACTTTCATGTTTGAATTAATGTTTCTTTGTAAGACAATAGACTGGAATTTGTTTAACCTTAAACATTCAGATGTACTATAAGAGACCAAGAATGAAAGCATCAGTAAATAATTACTTTAGCTAACTGAAAACAAGAGCACAGTCAGTGGCCATATAGGTAACTGGAAAACTGTAAATATAGAAGAGGTGGATTGAAAACATGATGAGAAACTCAAGCCAAATTCCTGAAACTCCAAGGGAGACCATGTGAAACATGAGTAGCGTTTCTTCCTTAAAATAGATCGTATCGTTCTATTAATAGAGGCCTGAAGAGATGCATCCACGCTGAAATGCTTTGGCTTGACATCAAATGTAGTTTGCTCTCTGATATTTGGAAATATCTCTCAAAATGATGGTAATGTTTAGACTTCGGATGCAGTAGAAATTCTTTTCACTGGGATGCTTCTGAAGTTTTTGCACTTGTTACCGAGGAATACCAAGAAGATAGTATTATGAATAATAAGTAAGGTTTTAGACTAGTGTCTGCATTGTTTTTTTTCCTACAAAAGATATAAAAATGTATTATGAGACAGCAGACTCCTACAGAATACATTTAATTAATTAATTTGTAAAATTACCTACTACTTTTATATCCGGATGAACACAAGTATGCGTCTGAAAGAGTAAACAGCTGTGTCTGGCTCTACCTAAGAATTTTGCAGTGGCAGATAGTTTCCTCCA
The DNA here is from genome assembly GCA_013398075.1 of Notiomystis cincta. Lineage (NCBI taxonomy): Eukaryota > Metazoa > Chordata > Aves > Passeriformes > Notiomystidae > Notiomystis > Notiomystis cincta. Next base: position 113,880 of record VZRX01007743.1, read on the forward strand.
CAAACAGAAGTATGTTTTTCACTTTTTTCATTTTTCATTGATCTCTCCTGGAGGACTCTTGAAAATATTAGTTTCAGCTCTGACTGCTCTGTTTCTGTTACACTGCTGCCAAATACAGGAGCATTTTACTACATAACTTTGAACTCCTGAGCTTTGAGTGACATAAACTGCTTACTTCCCTTTGCTCTCTGTAATCAGAGTATTTTTGCACCTGTAATGTTTTTCTTTTTTCTTCTACAACAGAGGGAAATACTTTTTTTTAGGGATGTTGAAAACAAGTGTTCCAGCTGTGTGTTTTTTCACCTTAATAATTTTTGACACATGAACCAAACCTTTTGCATTCACCAGAATGTACTACTATTTCTTGAAGGCCTGGATTGGTGAAGTGAGTGTTCAGGATGTTATGCCATGCCTGTAAATAGTGCATTTAGATTTATTTATTTAGATAATACAACTTTTTTACCATGAGGGACATGATTAAATGGAATAAATAGTTTTGTGGGGTTTTTTCCATGGCCTTAATAATCAGTCAGGAGATGAAACATGCAGAACACACCAAGTGCAGTGTTGAGAATGAAGATTAAATGAAGAATATAAATTCTGTGGCTTGTTTCATCTTTCTGCTTATTATGACAGTCATCATCTGGGACTGCCAAGCAATTCTACTTCTCCTTCTCTCCTGTGCATGTGATGCCACCATGAAGGGAGAATTTTCAGACCAACAACATTCACTATATGTTTTTATTGCAGTCTCAATAAAATCAATTCAAAGTGCCTGTTAGCAGGCACTGCTCTTAGTAACATGAAAACTAAACTAGCTAGAGAAGACATCTCCTGTTGAAGTTTGATACAAATTCAGAGCTATTTTAGGAGATGCTGAAAATTCCAGGCTATACCATCTTTTGGTCCTGCCAGGAAAGTAACATATATCAAAATCTGAGTGAGGTGACAGGTTCTTTGCCATGATGCTCATCATCTCCTGCATTGTCACATTTTTGTCCATAAGGCTAGAAATACTCCTTCACTTTCTTCATTTTCTTCTTCTAGGAACATGCAGCATTAGAAAATTAGGATGCTGAGAGGAAATCTTCTCAAATGAGGGCCATAAACAACTTATTGATGCAGTTTGAGGGATATCAAGGGACACACTGTTTCTTTCAGGAGTACTGTTCTGTGTTTGCCAGAAGCATTCCTCCTTAGGTGTGTATTAGACAATCCAGTTCACTCTACCTTGATGTTATATGAAGTAAGAGATTTACTGCTAACATAAAGAAAAGAAAAAAAAAACATCAATAGCAACTTTTAGACATTCTGCTACAAAATTAGTAATTACGAGTAAAGAGAAGATAATCCAGGATCATGCTTCAAACTGCCTTTTTTTGTGCCTTGTCCAGAAATCTTGACACTGTCAAAAATCTCTAAGAAAAAAAAAGTAGGATTAAAGTTAGGCTATTTTCCTTTAGCACCAGTGGACTTCAAATGTGACTATATTTAATGCTGTGTGTTTATTATACAATGCACTTACACAGTCTGTAAAAGGCAGTGTTATGTGCCATTCTTTAAGCACTGTAATGGGTAATACCAGTTATGGTACATATTAGTTAAATTCAGTTTAAGTTTTATTGAGCTGTTATTTTCTGTGTTAATAAGTCTGTCTTCTGATCAGTTCTTTGATTTTAATTTTCTTTCCTGAGAATATAAATCTTGTTAAACCTGGGACTATTAAAATATATATTGACTCCCTGTATTTTCTCTATTTCCTGGCTGTTGTGCCAACTGTGAAAAAGGCTGTCCAAAAATACAGCCTCTAGACTTTTCTATTGATTGCAAGGGTAAAACTGGATTATCTCACTCTTGTTTTGTCAGCTCCATTTTTTACTTTTGTCTTTCATCTTTAATCTTCACATTCTGTTTTCTCTGCTTGGAATTTCATCCATTTGAAATAATCTCATTAAGACTCAGATCACAGACTAATAAGGCATTCTCTCATGCTTATTTCTATCTATTAAGTATTCATTTGGAGGTAAATGACAAAGTATAGGTCCCCTGAAAAATGTCCATACATGCAGTCAGTTGTCAGTCACCATCCCATGTAACTCTCCTCATAGACCCTTGTGGTAATCACAAAACCTTAGAGAAATTGACAGTAGGAAAGTGATTGAAAAAATCTCATTTTGGTAAGCTCCTTATGCTGAATAACAACACCTGTTTGCTATTTTCAGGATTTATATTCGCTTTATTTGTAGGATTGCTAGCAAACATCCTCAGTGTCCAGGAAAGCTAAAGTGGTTCTGAGAGATTCAATTCCTGAGAAGACTGGAGAAATGTGAATTAATTTTTTTTGTAATCGTGTTTCCTTTCCTGTTGCTTTTAGAGGTAGATGCTTGTAAATGATGTCTGTTAAAAATAGAAGTCTATGCCATAGGCTAGCAGTCTTCCAGGAGATTAATTACTCCTATTTGATTTTGAGGGTTGAGTACTGGTAGTTATTGGAATGTAATGGCCATAATGTTCTCTTGCAGAAATGACCAATAGCCATAATTTACTTCTGAAATGTCTAGCTTATGCCTGTGACATCAAAATGTCTGTAAACTTCATTAATTAAAACCAATGGTGCTTTAAACAACTTAGACAAATACCTCTGGTGTATTTCTATTAAAAAAATGCAAGCACACAAGATTTTAATTAAATATTGATATACTATTTAAATTTTTTATCTTGTTTGAATTTGAAGTCATTATTGAAAATGTTTGAACCTCCAAAATGAAATTCTCTGTATAAGAACTTGAAAGTATATCAGAAATGTAAGCAGGTAAATATGAAAAATTGAACTAGTTCCAGAGTATTGTCTTCCTAGACACTGTACTTTTCTTTACCTTACAACATTTCTCAGAAATCTATTTAATTAGATTAGAATTGGACTAATATTTTATATTTTTATTCCTAGAGGATGATGTTCCTTTTATTTAGGTATTGCAAATGACATGTGTAAGGGCAATTCTTGATTTGGGCTACAACACACTTGCTAGTGAGAATTTGAGTCTGGTCATATATTCTGGAAGGACTGAAGGCCCTCACTTTTCTGATTGTATTAAGCCCCCACAGGACTTGAGCAATTTACTGACAAAATATTAATGGTGAGTCAATATTTTCCCAGGGGCAAAAGAGGGAAAGGATAAGGAATAATAATGCACACAAGTAAAACTACTGTAGGCTTATATTTCTTGCTGGTGCATGAATCAATCAATCAATTTCAGAACTTAAACTGTCTGAGACAGCTTAAAATCTAAGCCAGTGTTATACAGCTACAGGAAACAATATTGTTAGGGAAAATTCCTAGGAAGAACTTAAAATTTTATCAAACACTTGCAATTTTCATCTTTTTTTTTCTAATGGAAATAAATTCTGGTAGGAATATCATGTAGAAAATATTGGCACTGGCAAAGATTGCTTAAGCATTTCAAAATAAGGAAAAACGTAGACTTTTTTATGGTTTTGCTTTCACTGAGTGAAAATCAGTTTTTATACTTGATAGAGTGATTTTGCAGTTTCAAATTAACTCTTCAAAAACAAATTCTTAGTCACTGTTTATTAAACATCTACTGAAGAGTTTCCTGCTTTAACCACGAGTTTCAGAATAGTGCTTTTTTAAAATTCTCTTTCAATAATGAGGAATAAGAAGTATAATTAGTTCCCAACCAAGAATTTGACTGAGAATTTAGCCACGTATGTTAATATTTTTTATGTAATGAGTAGCATAGTGCTTTATTTTCCCCATACTTAAACAATGCTTCTAGCAATCCATGACTCACAACTTTGTAGGACTTTGGTGATACATACCAGTAAAGTCTAAGAAATAAGAGAATGTTTGATCAGCCTAGTCATTATCAGCAGACTAAATAATCCTGTCAGAATAGACTGATGAATTTTAAAATGGCAGAAAGATAAACTGAAGACAGTGTATTATGGAAAAGAAAAAAAAAGCCAGGAACTTTATGGATGGAAATTCAAGAAAGTTCCAAGGTGACCCTGTCACCGAGAAACCACTGGCGAATTAGTAATTCACCATAGTTAATGGTTTGCCTGCTATAAATAAAATTTTATAGATGGTTGATCCTCATTTTTTCATGGTCTAGCAGCTATTTCCTATGGCTTTCAGCTATGTTTGAGTACAGACTTGGGAGATGAAAATTTGCCAGCTAACAGCATGTTTTCATTGTAGTAGCTGGAGATTTTGGTTAAAAGAGATCATACAATTCTGTAATGAGTTGGGGGAGGGTGTTCTACTCAATTCATCCAGTGCAGTTAAGGATGTGAAACTGTTGAATTTTTAAAATGTTCTGTTATTCACCCACCAGCCAACACAGAATTCATCACATACAATTTTCCCTGTCAGAAAGAAGATAGAGAACTTGACAGAGAAGTTAATTCTTAACAGCTTCAGTCTCTGAAGGCAATGAGAGTATCTGAACTGGGACACCATCTGTTCAGCTGAGATGGTTTCTAGCTGGGCTGTGACTCTGTGCTGTAAAGACCTGGTCAATGAAAGTCACGACTCTTACTCATCTTGTGGGGATGGGTTTCCTTTGAAAGACATCAGGATTTAGACAAAAGACTTATTATTTGCCTAAATCCTGCCCTGTTGTGGATACAGGTAGGATATATGCTCAGACTTCAGAAGCTTGGAAACGTTCCCAAGCTCCTAGATTTATACCCTGCTTTAATTAAGTGTTGGGCAACCATCTTTTCCTCTACCAAGACCCAAGACAAAGAAGAATTGAGTGGTGAAGAGGTTGCAGAGCCCCTCTGGGGAGTTTAGATTGTGGTAGCAATTACTCTTAAAGAAAGTTGGGTGATGATTTGGCTGAAATGGAGAATAAAGAAGAATACTGAAAAAGTCCAGAAAAGAAGAAGTTAGCAGGAAGGGGATAAAAACCTTGATCAATGGAAATGTGTCACCTTTTTCTTAGCATGTTCCAAAAGAACATGAGAGAAACTGAGACAAGGAATGAAACACATTCTACATCTTTGACTAAACTGAAGCCATTCTTGTGCTGCTTATAGTATAGAATGATTGCTTTCACACTTCTGGCAAAGATTTTTAATTGTGTGTACACTAAGTATGTGAAAGACTGAGTTTCATTTGTGTCTGCATTGCAAACCTAAAGAGGGAAATATGGTAGCACTTAGAAATTTTCACATTCATTTTGCAGGAATTCCCATTCATTTTACAGAAAATGCAGTGTAGTCCATAAAAATGCTCTCACTTTCTTCCATTCCTCTTTCCATTTCAGTCTTTATTCTAAACCCCTTGGCAAGTTTGGAAGTCTACCTGGGCAAGAGAGTCACTGAAAACTCTAGTACTTTGGTGAAAAATCATCTCTTCAGATGTCAGTAATGCCCCAGTATGCTCATCAGCACAAGTCTACACATGATATTTGGTAGAATTTTTTTGCAGGAAGTGTTTTGGTTTGGTTTGGTTTTTTTTTTTTTGTTTTGTTTTTAAAGGCTAGTTGCTAGGTGTTTGCCATATTCAGTGCAAATTTGATATAGGCTAAGTATTAGCCCAAAATTTTATCATGTGAAGGAGATGCTAATTTTGATCTTTAGTTTTAATGGTATTTTCTCTTCAATTTATCTAAGGTGTATTTTAAGATTTGCTGTGTTTTAAGATAACACTAAGAGACTAACAGAATATTCAAACAATAAAATTTCAGAAACTGTGATGTAGGAATCTGACAGTACAATCCTGTGTTTATAGTGGGAAATGTAATCAGTGTATTGGGTTTTTTCAGTGGTGCGTCCAAGGGGATTGACAAGTTAACTTGACCTGGAGATTGAAAGCCTGCCTTGCACAGTGATACTGCCAGCTACTCCCTGTCACTGAGGAAAACACCCTGAACTTACAGAGTTTGAAGATAGGCACTTATTTAAATACTTCACCTTTGAACAGTAGTGATGTTTCTAATGTGGTCATCAGAAATATGTTCAGAAACTTTCCAGTGGTTTTTTTCTGTGTGTAGATCCTAAGCTCTTCATCTTCTCTCTGAAAGCTCTTTTTTCTGTAGGAAGCAGAAATCAAGATGATAGCATATAGTAACTAAACTAATCCAAGTAATTTCTGAAATATAATTTTCAGTTAAAACAGCTTTTTCATTATATTAGAGATATTAGTTACCTTTGACTTTCCAGTATTGGCTAACAAAATTCTGCAAAACAAAATCCAAGGCAATTGCTATGATTTGTAGCAATGAAGTATTTAGTTTTTGGGATACCGTCTTCAAAATTTTCTGACTTTCAGATTATAAATAGCTGAAAAGAAGCTCAAAGGAAGAATTAAAAACAATTTTTAAAAACATCTATTGATTTCTACAAGTGGTTTATCTAACCTCTCATGTAAATAAAGAATATATGTTTTCCACAGAGAAAAACTTTTGACCACCTAATTCTGGTAAAAAAATCCCAAACCCCCTACAACTCCTACCCCAGCCCATTTATGATTGAGTAGATGAGTAATAGGCTTAACAAGGACTTCGTCCTTTCATTTCAGTTTCAGAACATTTTCCTTTTTCTGTTTGACATGTCTATCTAGAAGAAAAATTTCCTTGGACTTCCTTTCCTTGCCACAAGTTCATATAAAATAAAAAGAAAAAGCATGTTTCAGATGGGCTCTATTTCTCTCCCAGTATGAGAAGATGTACTAGTGTCACTCAAATATATTTAATGCAGATCAACTTTCCAGCAATTTTTGCCAACTGCCATTCTTCACTGCTGTAATTTTAAGTCCTGTTTGGTCCATCAGGTGACTAAACTGAGCATCTCTGGCAAATGTCAGGAACAAGAACAATCTCTTCGCCAGACAGAATGCTGTAATAAGCAAGAAGAAATCAGGTCTGAAATTGAGATGGTTTAGAAGCTCAGAATGCAGATCTAGGATTGAAAACTACAGAAGCTTTAAAAACTGTTCAGCCTATTTATTGAGAAAACTGAGTCCTGCTTCATTTTGGAAGTGTTTCTGCATAACACATTTAATTGTATTTTGATCAAAGCTGACTTTTCACACTTCCTAGTTAAAAAGTTTTTTTTGAAACTTCAGCTTCTTGCTGGGTGTAAATGTAGCTTTGGAACATTTGCATTTAATATTAGTAGGTGATTTATCCAGCAGCATCAATGATAGCTAAAACTGAAGGGAAAAGATTTATGATATAAATACAGGTTTATGAGCTTTAGTAGTCGAAACTCTTGAAATGGGATGGTTTGGAATTCTTCGAGCTCAAAGTCAAAGAGACTTTGTTTTTTTTTTATATGTTTTTTCTTTTTCCCTGAATGGATGCTTGCAAGGAGACAATGTTCCAGAGCTTCAGCTTTGGCCATTAAACAAGACATTCAATGTCTGTGCCCTTATGATCCAGAATAAAACTTTTACATGCTCTCCTTTGTCACTAAGAGTCAGTACTTCAGGTATCAATTGCAACAGCATTAAACTGCTTTCGGGGGTGTTTTGAGGTTTTTTGATCCTCTGGCAATTTTCTGGCAGACAGGAGAATGTAATATGAGAGGTTTCTGCATGTCTCTCCTCCATTATAGTCCTTGTATAGTTTGTCTTTCTTCTGCGTATGTTAGGCTTGCATTCTTGGACACATGCCTCAATGCAGTCATTCCTTGGCAAAAATATGCTTATTTCTCAGTAGTTCATTTTTTCATGTTTACTGGTCCTAGGACACTATGAAATTCAAAGAAAAATCCTTCTGAATTTTGTCATTTTAGCAGGAGAGAAAATTCAAGAATGTAGCAGCTAATAGTTAAGGGACAAGCACACAACTTCTAAGATACCATTACATCTGAAGTCACAGACCCCTCCTCTGATGGTAGAAAAGGGAATTTGTCACTGAGGGGTCTAGGTTTTGCTCTTCAGGTCAGGAACAGTACTTGTTACTGCTGATGAAACTTGTCTGGGCAGCTGACATAACCCAGCAGCAGGCCCTTTACTATCTGAAGGAAAAGCTTGTGAAGTCCTGTATGATGCTTGACCTGTGGGTCTTGTGCACGTCTGTGGAGAGATCCTATTTCTGATGCATTGGAAATATTGTAGAGATACTTCTCCCTTCTTCCCATGAAATGTGCAACAGGCTCACAGTACCTATAGCAAATTAATATCTCTGTGCATTACTACAGTAATCAAAAAAATGCTCAAGCTGCACTTGAGCCCACAAAGAACGTTATGATGGAGGGAAGTTGGGTTCTTTCTGAATCTCCTGCTCTGCCAACTTGTCTGCAGCTGAATAGGATGACTTGCAGTGTGGTGCTAGTGTTTTTCACCACAAAGAGGCATAGAGAGGCTTGTTCCTGCCTCAAAGGGACCCTACTGTGAGATACCGCCACTGGTAATCAGCTCCCCACAAAAAGTGTTTGTTCATTGACTTTTATCCCAGTCCTCTGCACAGGACAGCATGATTAGTTCAATCAGAAAAGGAGCACACAAAGAAAATAAAAAAACATGGCAAAAACCAGGAAAAGTATAGAGGTTATTAAAGATTAAGAAGGAGCTCTAATTGCGTTATGAAAATAAAAGTATGTCTTATAAAAGTAATTCGTTAAAAACTGGCCACTGAAATTAATTAGTAATATTTTGGTGCTTTTTCTGTTTAGTTTGAATTATTTTAAAAATATTTGTTTTAGTTTTTTGGGCAGGATCAAAATAATCTGTGGATCAAGGTTCATGATCCTTTAAAAAAAAAAAAATCTACATAGTTTCCTTCTAAGAGATACTGTGTTAGATTGACAAAAGTAGACATACCATTCTTTAATTATAAAATTTACAAGCTTCTAATCCTCCCAGAACGGGAATCAGGAGATGTTGCAATAAATTTCTGTTGTTCTTGTAATGATACATAGGATTTTAATTTAAATTGGTAACTCATTCCTCCAATACATTGAAAGGGAAGCTGGCAGCATGGTCAATTAAATTCAGACTTCTGTAAATTATTTTAATTGGTCATCATTCATGAATAGCACCTTGATGTACGTAGGCAATATCCTAGTAGGCTTTGAGGATGTGGATTTTAATCACTGCAAGTAGACAAGGAATTTTACAACTTAATTTAACAAGTCCCCCCCCCCCCCTTTNCCCCCCATTTGAATGGGAGCTGTGTGCTAATTAATGAGTACAGGTAGTTTTTAAGCTTTTTAAGAGACATTGATAACTAGGCTGCATTTGCCCTTTGGGAATGTGAATAATTGATTAAGTTTGGCTTCCAAATCAGCTGAATTGAGAGAAGTGGAAAAATAGCTGCATATTCAAAAACTTTGATTATTTTTCTTTTAATAAAACAAAACCTCGAAGTTTTATGTTCAGATGAACAACAAAAAAAATCTCCATTTGGTCAAATCTAAAATAGTTCATTTCAAGTATTAATTTTTTAAAACAGCAGTGCACTAATGGGAAACAAAAGTCTAATTTTGGTGTACTTTGAGATCAGTAAGACACATTCTTTGTCCAGTAACTAACTGAAGAGATTGGAGAGGTGAGGTTAGAGGTAAGATTTGTGACAAAGCCTTTCCAGAGTTTGATGGCTTTTGCAGGAGAGATGTGAGAAGATTAACTAACTGAGAAGATACAGGAAAACTCTGGTCTCTGAATTCCTTTACCAGGATATAGAGCAGTAATTTGTAGTAGGCACAAACCAAAGTTGTACCTTTTCCATGAAAATAAAATTTATTCAAGTTTTCAGCTTTCATTACGACATACAGCTGTCTTCATATCTGTAGTTTTATTATCAGAATACAGTAGATACTAGAAAATTTCCCTTTACTCTGCTTAGTTTATTCTGTAATTGTTTTCAATGTTCTTTTATCGTGTGCTTGTTTCCAACATAACCCAGAACACCACTCTCCATCTTGGCTAAGATTTTTTTTTTTCTTTGTGAACTTTCACTTTCTTTCATGAAATTACATAATGGTTTGGATTGAAAGGAACCTTCAAAGCTCATATGGTCCAGTCCTTCTGCCATGGTTGCTCAAAGGCTTATCCAAATGTGCTACAAGTGTCTTCACCTTTGAGACTTGAATTAGACTTCCAGTCTCCTCACCTTCTTTACTTTCATTCATGAATCTATAGAAACTGCTTTCCATAAGGATTTCATGTCATTTGTCTACTGAAAACTGACTTCACACCGACTGAAATCAGGTGAAAAGCCGTTACATAAATTTAGAAAGTCATTACGGAAACAATAATTGATTTTAGAGTGAAGTTTGGCAAGTGTGGAAAGCTGTAACCCAAAGTCATTTGTGCTGCTAGCTGAGCCTCCAATATTCTCTTTATATCTTATCTCACTGCTAAGAAGTTTGTTTACATTACTTCTAAGATGAGTTTTTTCTTCATGCAAATCACAGGCAAGCATAAATATTCAATGCTTTAGGCTTGCTTTTACTGTAGTTTGTCATTCAGCACTGCAACCAATGAAGACATCCATTATGTAACAAAATATAATCTGAAGTAATTATTCTTGGAATCTTCTCCTGCAGTATTTATTAAATATTTACAAGTGGCAGTTAGCTTGTGGGTTTTTTTTCTCGTTTCTAGAACAGAATGGGAAAGCAGAGGGGAAAAAAGTCTGAAGGCTTTTCCAGCACTGAGTGTGCATAGCAATTTTGAGGGGCAGATAAAGCCTAGGTTGTTCAGAGAAATCTTCCTAACAATTAAAACAATGAAAAGTGATTTGAAGGTAGTGTTTCTATAAGAATGTATATATGGAATGAACTAAAAAAGAATTTAGAGGTTTTCTATCCAATATCCAAGGCAGAGAGCATGTGACAGCTGAACAAGACCAGGAAAGAGCCTCCATTGATCCTGAAGCAATCCTGCTTGCTGACCTTGGATGTATAAAGATTCTGCTAGTGTGGAGTAAAGTAGGAAAGACAAAATAGTCACTAAGAGAGCTCAAGATTATGATGGAATCATCTCGAAGACCTATGGAATATAAATGACTGCTACTTTGCAGATAATTTATTTAATAGTCTGCTTTTGTATTTGTTGTATCACTTTTCCATGTTGTAGAAATACTGTTGCCATTCACCCTCACTGGTTATTAGAGTTTGCTGCAGTCATTATTTTATTTTATTTTATAAGATCTCATCTCTTAAATATACTACCCAGGAACGTAAATTGTTACAGCAGCAAAATATAAAAAAGCAGGATATTTTTTTAGATGACAAACAAAGCTGTAGACAAATGTAGTCCTGTGCAACACATCAGCTGCTTTTTATGGAGTCCTTTAAAAATAAAATAGTCCTAGTCACTCTTTTCAAAAAATGTGCTTGGGAATATAATCTATAAAACAACAACAATAAAAAGAAATTCAGAAAGCATCCAACAGCCACTATGAGATAGTTATTATTTCTCTCCTTTAGGTTTCTGCCTCTATATGTAGTATTGGAGCAGTGCATCTACTTCAGACCAAGAGGGATGGTGAATCTGGTTTGACAAGTAATGAAAGTTAAATTATTTAAGTACAATCTGCATGCTTTGAATCCCTCAGCATGCAAGAAAAATCAGACTTGAGTAGAGACAGAAATGGAAAATTTCAGTATGTAAACTGGATTTATATGGACTTCTGTAAAGCCTTTGACATGGTCCCCACAGCATCCTTCTCTCCAAACTGGAGAGTGATGTGTGGAATAGGAATAGGAATTGCTTGGATGGTCACATCCAGAGGGAAGTGGCCAATGACCCAGAGTCCCAGTAGTCATCAGTAATGAGTGGTGTCCCTCAAGGGTCTGTACTGGGACCAGTGTTATTTAGTATCCTCATTAATGACATCGAGGAGTTGAGTGCACCCTCAGCAAGTTTCTAGCTGGCACACCTGCAGGATGGATTGCCACCCAGAGAGACATAAACATGCTCGAGGAGTGGGCACATGGGAACTTCATGTGGTTTAACAACATGTACAAGGTGCTGCACCTCTGTCAGGGCAACCCCTGTTTTCAATACAGGCTGGGAGATGGAGAGATGAAGAACAGCTCTGAGAGAAGGACTTGGGGGTGCTGCTGGATGAGAGGCTGGACGTGACCCAGCACTGTGCACTCACAGCCCAGAGAGCCAAACGTGTCCTGGGATGCAGGAAAAGCAGCATGGCCAGCAGGGTGAGGGAGGGGATTCTGCCCTTTACTCCACTCTGGTGAGACCCCACCTGCAGTGCTGCATCCAGCACTGGGATCCTCAGCACAGGGAGCTGTTGGAGCGAGTGCAGAGGAGGGCCACCAAGTTGATCAGAGGGATGGAGCACCTCTGCTGTGAGGAAATACTTAGAGGTTTGGATTGTTCATCCTGGAAAAGAGAAGGCTTAGGGATGACCTAATTGCAGCCTGAAGGGAACTTACAAGAAAGATGGGGCAAGACTATTTACAAGAGTATGTAGTGACAAGATAAGGAGGAATGGATTCAGATTGAGAGTAAATTTAGACTAGATAGTAGGAAAATATTTTCTGTGAGAATGGTGAGGCACTGTAACATGTTGCCCGGAGAAGTGGATTCCCCATACTTGAGTGTTCAAGGCCAGTTTGGTAAAAACCTGGTCTAGTGGAAGGTCTTCCTGCCCACTTCAGGGAAGTTGGAACTAGATGATCTTCAAGGTGTCCTTTCAACCCAAACCATTCTGTGATGATTCTGTGATTTAATGGGAGATAATAGTCAACAATTTTGAAGTGAGGTTGCTTCATGTTGTTCCCATTTTTGAAATTGTCTCCCTGTCTGAGGAAAAGCTGCTTTCCTCTGGTTTTCCAGTTGAAATTGTTGAAGTCTCATAGGACTATTAATGCTACCTGGAATCATCATAACAAGGATGACTTGAGAACCTTAAGGCTACCAACACTAGCAAGCCTGTCCAAAAATTCTTTTCAGTCTGTTCTCTTAAAAATCTGGTTTTGAACTGCAGAATGAACAGAAAAGTAATTGTAAAGTTCAGAAAAATGAAGATAGAGGAAGAGTTGCCTCTATGTATGAGAATTTTAACACAAGAACACCTTGGGTTGTAGATCTTGCCTTTAACCTCAAAAAATCAAGTGCATTTAGAAAATACCACGTATTTATGTGTAGTCTGAGTAGAGAGCACTGTCCGGGAAGCTTTTGGGAGATGTTGTTCAATGGTTGTGCATGTGGAACTGCATGCAGGAGGACAGTGTCACTACTGCTGAAGGAGACAAATGCAGGAGTGTGAAGTAGGAGACTCTTTTGTGAGAGCCATTCATTCCCCCATGGATTTCCTTTGTCCTTATGCTTGTTTCCCAAGCTCAACAGACTGGTAAACCTCTGCTTCACTGCTCATCCATGCAGCAGCAAATCAGAAGTCCAGTAAGGCACAAAGTCAGAGATCTATTGCATCTTCCTTTTTGCCAAATGAATACTTTTAGTATCAGTTGCTAAACATACAAAGATGGAGATTCTCAAGCCTCTCCTCTCTACAGTTCTTCATATCCTATACTCTTAGGGCCTCAAATATCCCTTGCTGCCTCAGGCTTTTAAAATATGGAGAACAGATGGCACCAGCCTTTTATGTATTTGAAGACTATATGGTTTTGTTTGAACTGGTATTCTTCAAATTAACATATCTTCCTTCATTCCATGGCTCATTCAGCCTGTGCTGGTAAATTTTAGATCTGCAGTTTCTGTGATCCTACTCTGTGTCTTTATGTTCCCTTTGAACTTTCTGACAGACCGTGCCTATCTTGGTATCATGCTTGAAAGTAGGTCTCAAAATAATTCTCTAGGTGAGTCCTTACCACAGTCTCATAGAAGAGAAGGGTTTTTTCATGTACCCTTCTTGTTTGTGTAGCTGAAGACAGTGACCTACATCTGGAAATTTACATATGTTCTAAGAAGTTTTATTTTGGTTTCCTCCACCACATTCTCCAATTTTCAAAATCATTATCCATTCTTATTATGTCCTTTAACTGATTAAAGCCACTTCCAAGTTGATGTCACATGGTTATTATTATTTTTTATCCATGTGTATGTGTGTTTATCTTTTTTATGGTTAATACAACTATTAGATAATTCTGAACAAGGTTAGACCTCAGTGGAACCTTGCTTGATTCAGCCTTTCATCTCCTTTTTTTTTTTGGTCATAATCTACTTAGGGGCAAATATAATCAAATAGTTTTCCATTACCACTTCTTGTTTCCATGTTCACATGCACCATAATCCACCTTAGTAAAAAAAAAAAAAAAAGAATTTTAAGGAAAAGG